>JANRGW010152186.1:0-40231 GCA_024733675.1 Psilopsiagon aymara
ATACATGGTCTAATCAAACTTCAAATTAAAGTCTCACCATATCCTCCAGGGACGCCTCTCTTCCTTTGGTTCCTTAAATCGTTTTACTGCAAAGAGAATTAGAGAGGTTATATCAACCAGCAGAGCTGAGCCGATACACAAGTGCAGTCTGTGCCAACCTTCAATGCAAAAGCAGTCGAAGAACTCTGGAGCACCCTCTGTATTTCCCAGTCTTAAGCTGAGCAAATCTGAGCGACTTGGCTCCCAACCAGAGAGAAATTGTGCACTCACAGGTCAGAAGGATGCATAGCAGGGGTGCTTGGGCCAGCTTGGAGAGAGCCTTGGGTGATGTGGTTTAGTGTGAGGTGTCCCTGCCCATGGAGGGGGGTTGGAACTGGATGAGCTTAAGGCCTTTTCCAACCCTAACTATACTATGATTCTATGATTCACTTTTCCTCTGCTCCAAATAAGGCATTAAACAAAACCCCACCATTGTATCAAAGCAGCATTGTCCGAGATCAAACGGTATTAGAAACTAAAGGAAGACAACAAGCAAAATGAATGCAAGCAGCTCATTAGGCATGAATTGTTCTGGCAAATCCCAACTATAACTTTATTTATGAAAGATAAATATTTTACATCCTCTTCTTAACTCTTGCTGCACTCTTTGTGTGACAGGTATATTCCATCCCAGAGGTGGCTTCATTTAATGACAGATGAGTGTCTAAGTGTTGCAGGCCATCAGCAGTTCCTATTTAGAGATCTCTTATTCACGGGCAGGGCAATCTCTTGGTTCAAGAAAGCTGTATAATGGATATAATGTGAAAGGGATTTTGGGATTATGAAGTCTGTGCTTAAGTGACGGGAATTCAGTCTTATCATCAAGGCTGATGGCTTTTCTTCTATTTTCTGCAGATAACTGCGTCCTTGTGGTATCTGTGAAACCTTTGAAGCTTAATGAATATAGGGCTGATCTTATTCAACTCAATAGGACTTTCTTTTGCTATTGTCTTTACAAACTTCGAACTGGGCCTTCAAGCCTTGGGCCCAGCATTAGAGGATGCTCTTCCCTGGCTCCACATCTCCTGAGAAATGTTTATTTCAAGTGAATTGTTTTTTCCATCCATCCATGCCAAGGCAGATAGGAAATCCTGCATTTTAGAACATGGGAAATTCCAAGAGGAAAATCCATGTTTTGCCAAAACACTAAGCACAGTATGAATATCTGCTCTTACCCTTAACCAACCTTGCTCACTGTTCAGACAGTGTAAAGGTAGTTTTTCAAGTGCAAGCTAACAGTGAGGAGCACAGGATACTGTGATTGCTCCATGTTGACAAAAAACCCTCACCAAAGGGGTATGTCTGACCTGGAAGCAGGATGTAGTCTTGTGGGTTACTCTAAGTGACATAATGCCAGCCAGCAAAATCAGTGGAGCTGCTCATGTCTGCCAGTTGAAGATCCTGAAGCATATGCAATGGTGTTTAACTGATTGCTCAGTGTGATACTCCTGATTTCATCCAAATCACAATGAAATCAAGGCCCTCAGTGACTTGAACCAGCTTCAGGTCAAGCCTTAAGCAGCTAATTAGTCTTTGCTTGTACATCCATGTACTGTGTGATAAATGTGCTCTGTTCCTCATCAGGAGAGACAGGAAGCCTTTTTCACCTATTTGGGAATATCATAGTGCATTGTGGCATATGTTTTGCTGCAAAACATCTGGCATTAATCAAGGTTAGAGAGGCTAAGCAGAGCAGACACACTGTTGGTTTGGTGCAGTGTGGAAATTCCTATACATAAATGACATACAGGGAAAACTCTGGTCACTTGCTATCCAAATAGCAATCTGTGAGCACTGATCATTCTTGGCACCGTGCTCCAGGTCTCAAACAGCTCATATAAAAATGGGCTCAAACTCTAGAATTCCATAATCCTCTCTAGCTGGTAAAACGTGTATAAAATAGATGTCCCATTGGGTAATGCAACTGAAGCTCTGATTCCCTGTGCTTTATCCTTGCTCAGCATTCAATTACAGACCCTTTCTGTGTGGAATCTCCCTAAGCAGTTGATGAAATCTGTTTTGCTGTGATAAAATCACTGCTCTGGAAGTCATCAAAATGCCAAACAAATGCCAAACCTTTGGGGTCCTTCATGGGCAGTCAGGACTGGGTTGTGTGTCTGCCAGATCAAGTCTTTGTTGGAACTGAGATGAGTGCCACTCGGAGGAGTGTATAACATTGACGGATTCAGAAGGTTTGCTAAGCTTTCTGATTTAAAGCAAAAGGAGGAAATTCGGACATTACCACCAACTAGATAACAAAAAAAGAAGGAAAAAGAAAAGAAAGAATTGGCAGAGCATCTCAAAGGGTCTAATATTGGTCATGGAGAAAGACAGCTTGTTTTGGATAGGAAGGATTTATTGCTTGTGACCTTTTCTGGCCAACAAGATCAATCACACTCAGAAGACAACAGGAACTTCCTGCCTTCCTAAACACAAATGGAAACCACAAGAGTACTCTTTGGAAGGACAAGGCCAAGACAAGGAGCATTTCACTTGGAAATCTCCCATATTCCAATGAGCTGTCATCTCTCAAGCTTGATCCTAAAAGGAAAACATCCAAGTCATTAGATCCTTGCTGCCAAGCATTCTTGCTCATACTACACCTCAAAAACCCGAGAGCATGAGCTCTGCACATCCATTGAGAACTCTGAGGAAGGTTCTTAAGTGAAAGACACGTACATTGTGCATCTTACCTTTAAAGAGCGGCTGCTTGGCAGACAGACCACTAACTGGGAGTAAACCAGGCAAAAAGACAGTGTCTGGTGTCTTCTTGGATTCATGTGGTTTAAAACTTTTCAGTATCACTTGAGTGGTAGCAATCTATTAAGTGGCCAGCAAAGGGTGCCAGACCTGATGCTGCCATGGTGGTGCCATAAACAAGAGAGGCCATGACTTAACTAAAAACAGTGACCGCTAAGGAGTCATTGGAAAATAGTACTACCTGACTGGTTTGAGTTTGAACATACCATGAAAATCCTCTTCCTCAATTTCTGATGTCTACAAAGGTGTTAATAGTATCTCCCAGTTAATGATAACATGTGAGATTTTGGTAAGCATTCATAAATAACCTGGAGAGTATTGGGTGAAAAATGTATTGTGGCACCAAGTCATCAGTTAAATGGCATTCTAAGTAATACATCCAAGGCATCACCAAGCTGAAACCATTTCTGAGGATGGGATGTAGCTTCACAAGTCATTTAAATACTTTTGACTCTAGCTGACCTCAATAAGAAACTAAATTCTTTTTTTCTGAGTACAAGTCCTGAGGACACAGTGTAGAATAGGTAAAGTAAGTTGAAAATCAAACATGTTTGGCTTTGGAGTCATCCACATCTCTATATGATTAGCACTAGCAATAATTGATGTTCACCACTGAAATGCCAACTTGTGGCAATAAAAGCTGATAGCAAACCTAATGAAAACATTTGTAACAATAGCTCAGATGACCAAAAGTGAGGGAATGGCTGATCTGCCTTTATTTTATGGACCAATCCTCTTACACTTGTGGGGCTTTCTTCATGCTATCCATAGTCAATATACCATGCAGGAAGCATAGTGGTAAAAAAATCAATTTCTCTGTTTAATGGTCATTTGGGATTTGCACTTTTGACTCCTGCCAAACTGCTAGTATCCATTGTGATGGAGAGAAGAGATAAAACTTAAAGATCTACAGACAAAAGTTGTCCCTCGATGAGAAAGAGTGAAGGACACTTTTCATTTATAAAACAGCACAGAAATCACAGCAGTGGGAGCAGAAGCAGTAAAAGAGACCAATTCTGCCTAGTTTTTGCTTTAGGGGCCCAAGATACAAAGACTGGACCTCATTCCACAAACTTGCAGTGATTTATGAAAAGTAAAGCTCTGCTTTGCTATAGATAGAGGCTCTTGGAAAGTCCTGTGTACGTCATCATTGGATAAGGAGCAGGGACAATGTGATGAGAGGCCTTTCCAGGATATTTCCTTTGTCAGTGATTCCCGCGAACACAGCTCCATCTGGGAGCTGTATTTTTCCCAAAGGAAGATATCAGGCATGTGAGTTTTGGAAAGTGATCTTTTGGCATGTGCAGGTGTTGTCTTCTGTCACATACAAGCCCCAACACAGGAGGTTCTCTGGTGACCTCAGAATGGAGCCAGTTCCTGAATGATGTGCACTCAGCATCCTCAGCGATGACTGTCCTCATCCTTTTCCTCCAGCACAGTAGTATGAAAAGTAGGCATGGACTTGGGCAAAGAGACACTAGGCTGCTTGAGAATGACTATTTCTTTTCAAAGTCATAGGTCTCAGAAGGGTTTTTATCTCTTGCCAGATGTGTCTAGAAGTTTCTGCGTTAGCAGAGGAAGACCTTTGCTTTTGAGCTCTAATGCTGACTTTGCCAGTCTCCAAAAGAATTTAACTGTTTCTACAGTTTCATATGGAAAATGCTTTTTCCTGCTCTGTTTACTTCTTCAGCTGAATTTGATGGGCAGTTTGTCTAAAGGCCCTATTTACTACCTCGGAGTGAACACAGATCATCGCAAATCCTTGGAGCACATCCATGCTCCGTACTCAGCAATATCCCATGGATTTTGCTCTCTCAGTCACTTGTTTGAAAAGCACTGGGCCAATAAACGGAGGAGAGTAATTGTGATCCATACATCAATGTTGTCTAAAAAAGAAACCTGGGGGAAGACACAGTAACTGTATTCAAACATCTAGAAGAAAGGAGGAAAAGAATACTGTGCTTTCTGTGTCACTAACGGAAAGAACAAGAAGTCACAGGTTTATAATCTAGACAGAAAAATATGAGTTAGACATTAAAAATGTCAGAGAAAAAGAGAAACTCTGGAAAGGACTGACAAGGGCAGGTATTGAGTTCCTATTACTTGAGGTCTGGAATGTCTGCTGATCATGACATAAAACCTAGTAGGAAGGGATTTGGTCAGTGAACATGAGATGAATTAGATAACCTGCATTCCAGACCTGATTTCTATTATTCCAGGGTGAAAAAAGTTATTTTGGACCTTTCTTATCAGACCATTCTTTGGTTTTAATCTCTGTCCTGGAGATGGGAGATGAGTGGCTATGAAGAAGATGGGAGAACTTCCACAGCTATTTGTGCCACTGAGGCTCTGTGACGCAGTCTTGGAAACCCGCTCTCCAGGGGCTCATAAAATACTGCCTGGGTTACAGGGAATGACATTTCTCACCTCCAAAGAGTGTTTTGAGGAGTGGTAGATGAATGCAATGGGATCCACATGATCCCATCTAGATTCCACAGTGCTATATAAAACTGGATTCATGTGATTATGCCCATTTAATGAGTGGAAAAACTGAGGCATGGCGTGTCTATCTAACTTAGCTGATTTCAGGTGGCCAGAGTCAGCAGAACTGCTAGGACTGGAACTCATACTGGGGTGCTTGCGCTCACCCATCAATGTATTTATGGCAGAGAAACAAGAAGATAAGTCCAAAGGCCACAGCCACAGATGTATTTGTGCAGTAGCTACAAGGAGAGAACTTCTGTTTCCAGAGTGAGACTGACTTACACTAACCCTGATGTGATATAGCCATGCAGCCTGACTGATGCTAATGCTTACTTTTCAGCAGTTAAGAAGTAATGTGAAATCCTCAAATAGATCAGAAAATACAAATGAACTGTTCAGTTATTTCTATGAATTCTGGGCATTTCGGGCACACACTGGCGGTAAATGGAATTATGGAAGTGATAGAAGACAAATGAAAAATCCAGTGAGGCCAATACATGCAAATCTGATGCACTGTGTATTAGAAACATATTACATATGTTGATTCATCAGACCAAAGGGCAGCTATAAAAGTAAAAACAAATGAAGACAGAGGTGAAGTCTTATACAGCTATTGATTTATGGCTTTTCTGTGCCAGGAGAAAGCTGAACTATACACAGCTAGAAAAAACTGTCAAAGCTCTGGGTAATCATTTTATAACCCCCCTTTAATATCCAGCACCAGTGTCCTTAAGTGATTTCAATGGACTGGCTGGAACCCCTCACCCTGTTTCCATCACGATGGACGGATTGGAATTGGCATTGTCAGAGAAGCCATGATGCAGCACCAGTTCTTGCTGAAACTCAGTAATTTGGGGGCTGGAACTAGATAATCCTGAGGTCCTTTCCAACCCTAACTATTCTATGGTGCTATGATTGTAGTGTCTGTCAATCAGCTCCTTGGTCAAGGCTTTTGCTAATTAGTTTCACATTCCAGGTCCTCCAACTATAATCTATTTGTATAGAAATCTGCCCTATAAGACAACATTCTCCTGCCACAAGGAGTCTTGTGCCTTGTCTACTCAAATACACTCACAGGACAGCTGTAAAAGTAAAGCCAAATCAACATGGAAGTCACATCCTAAAGTGCTGTGGATTTATGACTCCTACTTTCATTCCTTTGCATAGAGAAGTCTAGACTCTACATAGCAATTGAGAGTGAACAGCTTTGGCTAATAATTCCATAAATCCACAAGAAACACAGTCCCAGCATTTCTAAGGGCTTTGACCTGTGGGGAACCAGGTGGGATAGGCAACCACTCTACACCACCATTTTCCTACTTGTTAAATGGACATAATCCTATGTATCCTATTTTGTAAATCACTGTGGGATGTGGATGTGAAGTGGATTGTGTTCAATGCTGCATACAAATGTCACGCTGCATTCCTCTAATGCTGCTCAAAGCACTTTACAAAGGTGGAGAAGTGCCACTTACTGTTACAGATAGTGTTGTAGGAACCCCCGGAGAGGAGCTTCCCAAGACTGCCTGCACTTTGTCACTGTGATCAGTATTGTTAAGAGAGTATAATACATAACTCAAATTATCCTAAAGGGAATGTCTGTGCCTGGTCAGATGTATCATACTCCAATCTTTCCTGTCACGCTTGACCTGATTGCCATTGAGTGTAGTGACAGCCTAAAAAATAAGTTCAGACATAGGTATTTTAATTGTGAATAGAATCATAGAACTGTAGAATCATAGAATAGTTTGGGTTGGCAAGGACCTTCAGATCATCCAGTTCCAACCCCCCTGCCATGGGCAGGGACACCTTACACTAAGCCATGTCACCCAAGATTCCATCCAACCTGGCCTTGAACACCCCCAGGGATGGAGCATTCACAACTTCCCTGGACAACCCATTACAGTGCCTCACCACCCTCACAGTAAAGAACTTCCTCCTTATATCCAATGTAAACTAATGAAAAAATGACTAAATGGAGTTACTAAACTGGAACTGAATCTCACCCTCTTTTCTTTTCCCTGCCATACCACAGGCTTCTTGAGCCATCTTTGGCAAGGTCTTGAGACTCCCCACACAGTTCTATTGAGCAGCTTATTCCCATCAATTATAATCAGCACATGAGCAGATATAATAGAACTTCTGTGCTTCAGGGGAATGCTGGAATAATCACCGTGAGAGTTGAAGCACCCAAGAAGAACATCAGTTGAGAATAAATTCTTTTGTTTTCAATAGCCACTCAGGATGAGGGGGAAAGCTCTCTAAACTGGGGGAAGTTCAAGGACAAATCTGACCTTGGGTCAGTCTCATGTAAGAGTATTTACGTCTTTATGTGTAGTTCAGAAGGAATGAAGAGTTGACACACAAAAAGAGGGTAAACTGAGATTTTGTCCACAGAGAGAGAGGAGGAATCTCCATATCCCTCAACTTGAGAAAATGATCACAACTAAAAAGACAAGCAGAGGTTCCTTCAGCGGGACTGAGACCTAAATTACTGTCTTTTGCTGAGATACCCCTTGAAAAGCACATCTCTCTTCATTGATTCAGGAAGTGCTCTCAGAGATTGGGGAGAGTTACATCTCAGGGATGCAGTTACATCTCAGGGATGCAGCTTGCATGTCTGCATTGGCAACTGTTGGTTTTGTCTCAATCAGTAAGACTGAAATTGCAGTGACTATCCTGTTAACTTTTTTATCAGCATAAAGGCAGCTAAGATGACTTGTTCAGATGTAGACATTACACATCAGATGCTTGTCAGATCCGGCAAACAATTAGTCACATCAATCCTACCTCATATGCCTGTAGTACATCCGAACAAGCCACCTCAAGAACTCTTTATAATCAGTAGAGAGAAGTCTGCAGTATGACTCATTCTAAAAGAAATGTTTAAACAGGTCCAATGAGTCATGCTTACATTGACTGGCAGCATCTCAGGTATAGGATCCACATTCTAGATGCCTAGAATTGACTGGAATATGTACCGCATACATGTCAGAAGCTGTGTGTTTATTAGTTACAGAAAGCAGAGAGTATCTGGTCTTTGAGTTCAGTGACCTCCAAACAGGAGTGAGCATAAGAATTTTGCATAAATATTTATGTTCTTGATAGCACTGCAATGTTGGTTTCAGTTTAGACTTAGAGGAGAGGGGCTATTAAGTTCTTCTTTTATCACTGGTGAGCTGAATCACAGAATCATAGAATGGTTTGGGTTGGAAAGGACCTTAAGATCATCCAGTTCCAACCCCCTTGCAGGGAGGGGTGCCTCACACTAGACCATGTCACCCAACCTGGCCCTGAACACTGCCAGGGATGGGACATTCACCACTTCTCTGGGCATGCTGTGACAATGTCTCAGCACCTTCACAGGGATGAACTTCTGCCTTATATCAAACCTGAACTTCCCCTTGTTTGAACCCATCACCCCTTGTTCTGTCACTACAGTCCCTGATGAAGAGTTCATCTCCAGCACCTTGTAGGCCCCCTTCAGATACTGGAAGGCAGCTATGAGATCACTGTCTTTAATCTTTAACTTCAGCGTGTAACTATGCTAGCTGTTTTACGTGTGTGTTTTACTTAGACATCCATAGGACAATGGGAAAACCTTGCAATATTGTGATTTTATCTCAACAGGTGATGTTTCTCCTCCTCCTTCTACTGTAATTGGACATACCAAAACCTTGGCTAAAGTTACATTCAATCCCAGTGTTGTTGAGCAAACCAGGATCGCCCGAAATGGCATTTTGGGAGACTTCATCATTAGATATGATGTCAACAGGGAGCTGAGTGTTGGGGATGTTCAGGTACTGTACACATGATGCATCTTTTCTGTTTTATTACCTATACCTGGGATGGTTCAATTATCTTCCAAATGTCCTAGGAAATGTTTTCCATTACTTCTCTATCTGTAAGAACCATCCAAAATAAACCAGTCAGTTGGCATCTGCAAGATGGACTTAAACCCCAGAGGTACCAACTTCACTGGGTTTTTTTTGTATCTGCTTTTACGTTTATCAATATACTGGCTGTATATATCTGGATACAAGGCCAGCTCATCAGATACATGTTGTAGCTCTGATCACTGGGTACATATATTATATCCTCACTACATCTGGAAGGAAACCCCAATGTCCACCACGGAAGAAGATGTGGAGAGCTCCAGTAGGCTCTCCAGTAGGGATTAAGAGGAGATCAGGGATACCAAGGGGCACTAATATTCTAATATGTAGAAACAGACACTAAAAGCAGGATCAGGTGTGCCCAACCAAATATCCCATAATGATGTGTGTGGAACATTGCATCTACCTTCCTTTCCTGACTTCCTTGCTCTTCCACAGATTCTTAATGGGTATTTCGTGCACTACTTCGCCCCCACAGATCTTCCTCCATTGCCAAAGAACGTTGTATTTGTGCTTGACAGCAGTGCTTCCATGGTGGGAACGAAACTGAAACAGGTGAGGCCCTTGCCTTTATTATGGACTGGCTGGCTGTGAGGATGCAGAGCTTGTTTCAGGCTTTATCTCACCAGTTGGGTTCTTCTGTAGAAGGTTTGCTATGTCTGAGGTGAGAGCAGGCTCTGAAGACACCTCAAGGTGAGATGATTTACCTGCAATGAGAAATTATCATGTTAGTGGGAACGGGATGGGAACATGAAATGCAGAGGACTTCATCACTTGGTGCAGTCAAAACTGAGCTAGGATGCTGCAGATAGGATTGTCCTGGGCAGTTCTGTTCTGAGCAGTTTGAAGAGAGGTGAATTAGGGGAGAATTCCCAGCAAAGTGCATTCAGCAAACCATGTATTGATCTTAACAGCAGAGAGAAGATACTGCTGTCTTTAAATTACTTTGGCAAACCCTTTAGCAATGTGTAACCCAAGGGCTTCTGTGGAAAGAAAGGTCAGCCTTTCTTATTTAAGAATCTGAGTTCCTCAGCACAACTCTCAACATGAGCCAACATACACCATCACCAGCTCTTAAAAGTGAACTTTGACAGGGAGGGTTCAGGCTGGCACCTAAACCTTTTTACTGCTTCAATTCCCTGAACTGGACAGATGGAAACTATCCCCAGTTCAAGAGCCAAATAGCTAGCTTGGAAAGGCAAGTAATCCAAGTATATTCCCTGGGGAATATCCTCTTTCTCTCAGCACCGTATTATTAGTCTAAACTAGAAGCAGAGATGAGTTAAGACTTCAGTTCTGTTCTTACTGATTTGACAGACCTATCTCAGATCTGCACTCATTCTGAAGTGAAAAGGTAAGCCCAGTTTCCATCTCGAAATATCTGTGTAGAGAAGGAGTCCTGGTAGAGTTAGTAATGCTTCCTTCATTTGAAGACTTGCCCTACAGGCATCTGATATGGAGAAGATAGCTGGCTCCTCTCTGTTGGATGGCCACATCTTAACGTTCTCCTTTCTCACCATGAGCTAATAACAGTGGAAGGTGAGACTATCCACATAGGTTGACACCAATATGAGCAGTTTCAGCTTGTGTGGGTGCTTGATGTTGGAATTCTACTAGAATAAGGGAAGGCAAATGGCTTGGGCTTGTGGCTTGGCTACTTAAGGAGCCCTCTTTAGCTCTATTTAGAGCTCCTTGTTTGCCTGCCTGGAACATGGTGATATTTCTGGAATGCGTGGTTATTTGAGAGGCTTATGTTCTTTCTACGGCCACCAACACTAGTCCTTGACAAACACAGACCATGGTCACTCCCTGACAGTTCTCTGACAGTATACATGCCTTTCTCTCTGCTAAAAATGCTACTCTCCACTTTCAGTGGTGAGCATAAATCTGAATTTAAAAGCTGTGTCCCGTATTAACTCAAGTTATCTCCACTGTGAGCTAAAATCAAGTATTACTTTTATGGTTCCTCATATTCTTCCCAGTGAAGGAGTAGCAAACAGAGCTGTTAACAAACTATTCTGAATGAGGTCCTGAATGAAGATGCCTCTGAATCTTGACAAATTCCAGTGGACAGAGCCTGGCTCTTGGCTTTCTGTTACCCTTCTGTAGAAAATGCTGCAGAATTGAATCATAGAATCACAGAATGGTTTGGGTTAGCAAGGACCTTCAGATCATCCAGTTCCAACCCCCTGCCATGGGCAGGGACAGCTTGCACTAAACCATGTCACCCAAGACTCCATCCAGCCTGGCCTTGAACTCTGCCAGGGATGCAGCATTCAAATGCACACAGTTCTGCATGCTGAAAGCAGACAGTGAGTGATACAGCATTGAACTGGGGAGATTAAGACTCCGAAGAGCTAGCATAAGCTGTGCAAGTAGTGCCTTGGGCCAGCAGATTAACCCTGTACTATGAAAGCTTTTATTCTCCTCCTGAGTGCATTAGTGTTTCTTTTTCATATACTTAACTAGAAACAACATGACCATTAACCCTTGAAGGTCTACTTCATAGCCTAGCCAGCTCCTACTGCTGACCATACACGAATCTCACGCTGATTAGCTACAAATGGGTGTCTCTTCAGCCTGAAGCAAGAGAAGTGTCTAGCCAGAACCTTTGTTGAGGGTGTACTCAAATTTTTCCCTGTTATCTCAGTATACGATTTTGTATGGAGAACCGCTGTTAGGTTACAGAGGAATGCTATGTGCAAGAAGCACTATCCTCCCCGATTTCAACTGCTCCACAAAATAGAACTACAGGGAATTATGTTTACAACAGTATAGTCAAGGAAAAATCAAAATGTAGGACTGGCTGAATAATTTGCCTTTTTTAGTACACTGAGGAAGTGTGATCAGTTACAGCCATGGCCCACGTCTGCTCAGTGGCCTTTTAATCCAGTTGTTGTTGTTTGTTAGATTGCAGGCATATCCCCTGTTGGCAGGATCCATCTGAGCAGAGGACATGCCTCCTTTTCTTGGACTCTTGCAGCTGTGGTGACCTACAGTGTTGTGGAGAGAGCTGGGAATTCCCATGTGACTGTTTTTCCTCATTTCTCCCTAATGAGTCACATGCAAGATCAGCTAAAAATACAGTCAGCACTTGAAGAGAGTGCTTTTGCAGGTCAGCTGAAGTAACTATGGCAAAGGACAGGTTTTAGGGCTGTATAAGCAAGGATCCAACATCGGCTGTGCACCCTCTGCTATAGTGACTGGAAGAGATTTGTACTCCACAGCTACCTGACTTATTGAAGTTAATGGCAAAGTGACGCAAATGGGGTCAGGATTTCATGCATCCTGTAGTTCCCACAAGCTAATTGTGAGTCATTTGTCCTTTCCTTTCCCAGGGTTTTCCTTTCCCTACAGGAATTTTTATATGTTTGTGCCATCCCTTTTTCCTAAGATACCTCTGTCTTTGAAGCAGTAAGATGCCCAGACCCAGCTGCACACGCATATAATGAGACTGATGGATCAGATTAAACCAAATCAATAAGACCCTTGCAATATTGCCTCTGCATCAGTGAGACACATACTGGCTCTGTGGGGAACAATCAGCTAATATCCATATTCCTCCTGCAATTTTCTCATCCTCTGAACCTTTGTCATGTCAAGCAGACTCTTAGTGTTTCAGCAATCCACCTCCACTGAGTATCTGGGCCTTTGCGACAGTCACCTTCCAGCACTGTCAGGGAGATAAAGTCCAAGAAGAGAAAACTCTTGAGCATGATGATAAAGTTCTTCATGTTCAAGACCTGACATGTCATTATGGCTGTCCCAGTGGCAGCAAGATAGTGTGTTTGTCCTCAAAATCTTTGTTTCTCCATTTGCAGAGACAATAAGATCTGTATGGAGTGGTTGTTTCTAATGGGAGTCACAAGAGCCTGGAGGACAGGTTGCATCTGCAAGGTTTATTGGAAAGCAAAATGATTTGCCCTTTAAGCAGTCTGATTTTTATGGTACTTTTGGCCAGGTAATGGGGGAGTCAGCAGTTTTACATTGGTATAACTAGGAGAAAAAGGGGCCAGTATCAGCTTTACCACCTTCTGATTACCATTCTTATCCCCAGCTTCACCCAAACTGGTGAAAAAGGGCCTTTATCAGCTTGCAATTCAGTGATATAAAACAGGTATGTTCCAAGCTATGAATGTGTACACAAGAGGATGGGTTTGCAGATATTCTGCAGGCATGCAGTAAAATGTAGATGTTTCAACCACGTACCCACTTCACTTTACCTTTCCCACAGGCAATAAATGGCCACACACTCAGTTAAAAGTTGGCTACACCACAAGCCTGGCAACTTGTCAATGTTTGTGTGCCAGGCTGTAATTTTCTTGGAGGTTAATTGCTTTAGGAGGAACTCAACTGAAACTGGGACCTGCTGTGTATTTGAAAGGGCTTCAGGTTTTTTGCCTGCATCCATCCATAAGACACTGCTGGTACCCTTGATCTGTGACTCACGTGGCCTGAGCCCTTCTGAGGGCAGTCCCTCACATATCCCTAAACCTCTGTGCCTCGGCACACAGACTCCCTCTGAGTAGTGACAAGGTATTGAGAGAGCAGACAAGCACCTGAACCCTTGATGTTCCCACTCCAAACTCCACTGGTTTCTGCTGGTTGCCTTAGAGCTGGCTGCGTGCCTGTGGAGTATTAGTTCAAATAGTAGCTGCTGTGCGAGAGAACCACCTTAAATCACCAGGGAGCCTTGGGAAAAGCATTAGTTCTAATTACAGCCTTTAATGAGTTTAAAGCTGCTGTGAAAGAGTTGTCAGTTTTTCCATTTCAATTGGAAAGCAACAACCTGAGCAAATTCAATGTCTCCAGCACTGAGAACTTCACATGGCTGCCTCCTACTTGGCAACACACAACAATGTCATCTCAGTCCTCTGTAGATGTCAATATCGAATAGAAGAACTAAAACAGTAAATAAGACATCACATCCATATGGACTTCAATTACCCAGCTTCCAAGCAAGATGCAAGTACTTGTCATGCAGCAAAATAATCTGCCTCTACCTGAGACTAGTACTTATAGGTAGTGACAAGGTCATACAGGGAAACAAGTAACCTTCAGAGCAAGATACCCTCAGATACTCATGACAGGGAGCATCTGCTTCTGGCCTTGGGACTAACAGCCAACATGTCCCCAACTGATTCCCTCCATGTTGAGCAGTAGAAATAGAGACAGTACCTCCCAGAGAGATCCCGACCCACCAATAAATAGCAAGTCCCTTAATGGGGTTCATAATCAATAGGATGCAAAGGCAGGTGCAGAGCTTGGCATGGAAAAGAAGGCTTGAACTGAAACCCCATGAGAGTTTGCCCAGAGGTTTCAAATGAATCTTGCTGAATTCACCAAAAGGATGAACTAAAAATAAGTGCTACTGAAGGCACAGCCCAGCAACCACCACAGAAGTCCATAGTGAAAAAGGAAGGGACTAAATCAATCTGGTAAGTTAGTGCACTGACCAGGGCCATTAAGGTCTATGACCAGGCATAGCTATGGCAGAACTAGACAACTACAGCAGAACACTCAGTCTGAAACTCAAACTAGGACTAAGGGCACATGCTGGAGCTTAAATATGCATGACTCTGGGTGGAGGCCCCAGGTGGGGCTGGTCAGAGCCATTAAACCCTATTAGAATGCTCAAGGCCCTGGCATACAGGTACAAGTTTCTGAAGGTGTAGATCTGGGTTTCTTTAGTAGTCCTTTCCAACCTGGGATTGTGTTTTTGTAGTTGCTGGAGCAATACCTGGTAGTCAGATGTGGCTTCTGTTTGTGTTTTCATCATGGATCTGGTATGTGAACTTAGGTAGGTTACTTTGTCTGTGCTTGTATCTTTGCAGAGTCTTGTCTATTTAACTGGCAAACCATAGCTGGGCTTACGGCTGTGTAAGATCCCTCAAGTCTTTGCCAAGATTTGCTTCTAACAACACTGCTATTTCCAAATAAATACCCCTTCACCCTAATACAGGGTATGTACTACTCACTGCTCAATTGGGACAGTCTGTTTTCAACTGTGAGGAGCAGTTGAAGCTCAGAAGTGCTTGTGGGACCATGTGGAAGCTTCTTGGAGTGAGCTCTTCCAATGTTATATTACTGTATGTAGTCATTAAACAGGCAGTTCTGACTCTGAGATCCACATGATGTAACTTGAGGTCTCTTAGGAATGGGGGTTATTATACTACCTGTGTCATGAAGCTTTTGCTTGGATAGTTACCCCTGATGTAGAGACTTCATCATCTCCAAAACATCTGCTCTCCTCTCCGAGGAGCTTTGGGCAAAGACTTGGCCTGTGTTCTTGGCACTGGCTTGGGATGGAAGTGGGAAGGGGAAGGGTTCTAGGCAGGGATGTGGGGATGCTAGAGATGCTGAGGGGATTTCCCATTTGGAAATTGGGAAATTGGAAGGGGAAAAGGTGTTGGAGGACTGTGGGAGTCCTGTGGCAGATTCTCAGGTGGGAAAACAGCAACAGCAAGGTTGTTATTTTCTAAAGAAAAACTTAGTGCTTTTGTATTGCTTAATGCTAACCCCGAGCAGAAGTGCTCCAACCGACCATGTTCACCATCCTTCACTCACTGGAGGGACGAAAATAAGGAAGTCGCATCTAAAAGTAAGAGGTATCAGAGGTCAATGGGAGGAGGTGGGTGAAGAGTCACAGTGTCTGCAGAGGAGTATCAGATATTTCATCTCTTTAGAAGTGCAGCACTCTTTTTCATGGAGAAATAACACCTCCTCCCTGAGTTGGAATCTCTCATTCTCCCTTGGCACAATCTCTCCTTGGTGTAATAGTACAGATCTTTCGTCCATGCAGAGGAAACAGCTGTCTCTGAAGGAATAGCACATCTCTTAGCAGGTCTTACGCACAAGTAGGATATTCTAACGAGTTAGAAAGCTTCAAACCTGGCAGGCTTCTGACTGAAGCACCCACTCTGAGAGAGTGGCTACATGCTGAAGAATGGAGGCTAAGCAATTTGGAAAGCACAGTGGCCTGTGTCTCAGCCCAGCTCCTGCTGCATAACGTAGCAGCTCAGGATTACTGGAATTAAAGGGATGTGCTGTGTTCAGCCACCTGGGCATGTCAGATCTTCCCAGCACTGTGTCTGTAGCTGATCTGTGTGACAGAGAACAAAAGTCCCAAGTTGTTGGAACAGTTTCCATGTGCCAAGGCTAGCTCCATCCTCTGAGGATGGGCAGAGGGAGAGATGTCAAGCTCTGCATTGAGGCCATGGGGTACTTTTCCCTCGGTGTTGACCTTTTTGCTGCTAGCTCCATGGAAATTGTTTGTCAAGCTGGCAGAGTGGGGGTTTGAGTGTCCAGCTGGCTTATTATGGGATGGGTTCCCACTTAAATGAGCTAAGCACAAGACAAGAATGTGGCCTTCATACACTGCTGTACCAATCTGGCTGTCTGCCTGTTTTTTCCAGTGGGGTTATTTCAGTATGGCACAGTGAGGCAGCCTTTAAGCTTTTCCCTTTAACTTACTGTACAGAGATGTTTACTGTTCCAACTGTAATACATACTGCATTGTTGATAGAGACTCAAAGTAATGATGCTTGGTGCTGATAAGAACTTACCTCCTTAAATCTTTGTGTAGGCATTTATTTTTACCCTCAATGCTGCAGTGAGATTACAAAGACTGAGCATCTACTCTGCCCTCTGGGCACATGAAACTCCATTCCTCACAAATCAGATCATCTTAAGGTTGTTTTCATCTATTTATTCTCACCATGCCGTTGGGTGCTAGAGAAGTGAGTTACCCCAACTGATAGCTAAACTTGTCCACAACCTTGAAGACAGCTGTATCTCCTGAGCAGAAATCAAGTCCTTAAATGCCCTGGACAGATGTGGAGCTAAGTGGTTTATTCAATGTTAAGTGGAAAATCTGTTTCAGAAATGGCAATAGAAACAGTTGCTCTAAATGATGGAGTATTTCTTTTGCTGGGAAACCACAAAGCAGCTTCCCCTCAGGCCACATAGGGAGTCAGCAATGTCATATAGCAAAGGATCTGTCGCATTCAGGCAGGAGAGACTGCACCATGGAATGAAGACAGCCCTTTACTGCCCAGAGCTCTACAACCAAACTCCCTCCTGTCACAGGCCAGTGTCAGTGTGAAACAAAACGCTTGTTGTCCAGATTGTGAAGGAGTTTTCCTTGGTTATATGGTCAGCGTCTTCCGGGAGGAAAACACAAAGTTACATTGACTGGGAGAGGGTTAATTGCAGTCACTGAACTGCAGTTCAGTGATGCTCTCTGCAGGGGAATAAAGGGCAGATTGTCCTGCCCAAGGGGGAGGAAGGTAAAGAAACCCAAGGATACATTTCTGGGTTAAACCCCATTCTTGTTGCAGGCAAGTGGTCTGTGATTGCATTACATGGGCAGAAACTGGGACATAGAGAAAAGCAAAACTCAAGATGTGGCTTCAGACCTCAGCAGGAAATACATGGCCTGAACCTTTGCTGGATCTGTACAGCTCCTCACTGTAATACAGCAGTGGTGCTCACACTGCCTTCAGTTGGCTACTGGATCCCAAACCAGATCCATGGCACTACCTTGTCTGACCTCTATAGCACTATTTCAAGTGTGACTTTGATGCCAGCTTTCTCTTAAATCACAGTGTTAATCCCCCTGACAGACTATGGGCAGATTTGACCAGATATAGCTGTGGAAGCCTGGAAAAGCCAGCTCCAGACCAGTGCATTTTTGGAAAGGGAAAGATAAGAACTAAAGCATAGAGGATATTGGAGGGAAGAGAGAGCACTTCTGTTTGCTCTCCCTGTGCTTCCTTGGAGTGTTTTGCCAAATAACATATTTACTTGTACTTTCCTCCTTCTCACTGTAGGAGATCTGATTTCTAAGCCTTTCTCAGCACTGTTGCTTTCTCAGGCAAGTTATGGGGTGAGCTATGGGTTTCTAATTCTCTTTGAGCTTAATCTTGTGCCTTAGCTCCTTTCCTGTCAAATATGGTCTCTCACTGGCAATCTGGAAGAACAAAGTAAAAGCTGCTGAAATTTTGCCCTCTAACTGGGACATCCTTCAGTATATGGTTGCAAATGGTCCCATGTCTGCATGGGCTTGTGCATCTCTCTCAGCCTAGTTCCACAGGCTTCAGTTGTGGATGCTTTCCTCCCTGCGAGCCCTGCTCTTAGTGTGCCTGATGTGGAGCCCACATGGTTCCCTGGTGCTGAATGAAGCTGTAAGGGGTCTGTGTCACTAGTATTGATGTCTCCCTGCCCTGCTGCTGCTAGGGCAGATAGCAGCTGCGTTTGGGTGAAGCTGAGGATTGCCAAGTGATCCAAGAGGCACTGGTGTTGTGAGAGCTTCCTCTGCATCTGAAGCTGCTCCCAAAATGGGATGAGTAACACTATAGTGCTGCAGAGACCCATTATGCATACAGAATAGGACACAGCATGAACTGAAAGTCTTTCAGTATTAGGCTTGCAGAGAGGATGTGGGCCTATGATGAAGTGCTCCCAGGCAATGGAAAATGTGAATACGTGGGCTTGGGACATGCATTATAATGAGGTGCTTGAATTCTCCCCTTGCTTCATAGCAGGGGCAATGTCTGGCAATGCCACAGCATCTAACAAGCGCACAGTGTCTCCCTTTGATCAGCGCAGCTTTGGGGGTAGCCAAGCTTCACCCTCACCCTGCTCCTCAAACAAACAACGGACTGTGAGAGAAATGTCACCGGGACCCAGATTCCCCCTAAAAGGTGCCCAGATGGTCTGACATCATCCCAGATGTCTCTGGGGCAGCTCTTTGACCCAAGAAAGGGCTGAAGACTCTCAGCTCTCCTATGGGAGCGTGTCTCTTCCCATTCTCCACTAGTGTTTAAGCAAAGTGAGGTCCATCAGAGCCAGCCCCAAGGGCAAGGTACACAGGAACTGGAGTGAAGCTGAGGGAGTTCTCTTCTTGCTGTTGCTGGGGGTCATGCAGCCTTGAATCATCCTGGCTGTGACGTGGGGCCCTTAAAGCAAGAACCAGAAGAGCAGTGGTTGCGTTGCATGTGCAGGTGTGGTGCGGAGGTGACACTGCAGACCAGAGCGTTGCCTGGGAGCTGGCTTGTCTCTGTCCTTATAGGCTTGAGAAGACACCGCTTGCACATTGATCATTTACAAAGCGTGAGCCATTCTTCAGCTTCTCAGCACATAAACTGTGATCACCCATTGGCAGCCATGGTCACCCCTCCTGTCTCCAGCTGTAGACCATGATTGTTCTGCTCCACATTTGGAGACTGCTATTTCGTAGCCCTGGAGATGGCTGTTCCAAGCACAAGATTCCTGCTGGGCTGACAGTTTCTCAATTCAAATGCATTCAAGTGGAGTTCGGTCTCCATCTCTCAGCTCAATTTCACCCATGCTTATTTGAGGGGAAACAGAGGAAACTTCCTCCACTGAGTTATCCTATGTTAAATCTTCATTTAGAACTTGCCTCTGATGGCTACAAACCATTCCCAACTAGCAAAAACTGATGTTTCTCCCAGCTGTATTGCTACTTCCTGCCCTTTGCTCCTTTAATCCTTTTTCCACCCTCCACGCAGAGATGCCTTTATCCACACAAACGCATTGGGAGAAGTATTTTACCTGGCATAAGTCCTTAAACTGGTTTCCTCAGTGTGAGTCGGTTAAATCTGTGCCCAGCTTACCCCCAACATGAACCAGTGTCATGCACAGCCTTGGAGGAACGACACGGCCCTTACGAGGGAAGAAGTGGTTAATGCTCTGCATCGCAGGAGAGTGCCTTTGGCCCCAGTTCCAATGCAGTGACTCACTGGGGCCAGGCGGGAGTGGAAGTTGCAAAGACCCCTTCGGCAGCAGAGCAGCTTGGGAATCCCACGGCAGCCTCAGCCCTCGGTTTCTCGGAGCCAGGAGGACTTCCAGCTGTGGCCATACAAGGCCAAGAATGAGAAACCTGCTGTCCTGTCCTGACTGAAGCTGCTGCCAGGCACTCTCTGCACGAAGAGCTTTGCAGATCCTTGCCTGGGGGCTGATGGAGACTGGAGGAGCCCTGGGTCATAACTGTGTACAGAGGGATTTCAAGCAGTGCACTCTTACCAAGATATTCTCCTTATTTAAAGTCACTTGTGCTTGCCAGCTCCTGAATCATATCCAGCCCTCCAGAAGGAAGCCACGTCCCTCTCTCACAACCCGTTTATGGGTGAGGAATAGTGCTAGCAAAGAGTATGTTGCCATCTTGTGTGGACTGAAGTCTTTAGCATAAATTTGAAGGTCCGTATGGGTTTGGAAGAGAGATGGAAATACACAAGATGAGGCAGGCAATTCAAAGTGCTCTGGGAGAGATGGAGATCCAGTTCAGTTCCTTTTGGATCCAGTAAGCACTATAATGCTCAGGATTGGGCAGTATCAGGTCTTGAGGTGAGTCCCACCTTCTCTATTGCTGAGCTACTCAGCTTCTTGGAGGGAGCGCTGGGAGACAGGCACTTCCAGACAATGACTCAGCTCATCCTAAACCCCATCCCAAACAGATGGGATGGATTACTCTCTGGAGGTGTCTTCCCCTGCCTAGGGAGGAATCAGATGCAATGCCCAGCTTTCTGATGATTGACTTGGGAAAGCTGAATCCCACCCTTTATATTTACTGGGGATGAGGTAAAAGCTGCAGGAGAGTGAATCATATGGCCTCCCTCATTCTGTTTGCTTTGGAGCAAAACCTTATACATATACACATTCATACATGATGTTTGTGTGTATATAATAAAAATTCAAAGGGTGTTTTTATTGTCGTTCAGAGGCAAGCACATGATGGAGATGCCAGAATCCAGGCTCTGTGTGTGTGTGTGTGTGTGTATTAAAATATGATGGAATCTTTTCCTGGGAAAAACTGACTCAAACTCCGTGGAAATAACTGAACTGTGATAAAAAAATAAGAGACAACAAGGAAAGAGAAATGACAAAAGGGGGGGAAGAGAGATGATCCCAACCCCACATTTTGCCCCTGTATAAGAGAGTGGAGAAGTGCTGCATCTGCTTCACTTCCCTCCTGAGCCCTTCTGCTGTTCCAGCTTGGACAGAAGCACATCAAACTGCATTGTTTCACCTTTCCTTTTCCTTTTCTTTTGGCTAAACACAGGCAAGAATGTCAAAAGGGATTTCTGAGCACCCTGGAGGTGAGATGCAACAAGGCCAAAGCAGGATGAGTTTTCCTCCTGCCTTGTTCTCAGAAACAACAGAGCTGTTTGGGCCCAGTAAATCCCTCCGAGAAAAGTGTGGTTTGACAGAGTTGCAGCAAATTTGAAAGAGTTCTTTTCGTAATGGGAAAGGTCAAATGATGTTAATTATAATCAGAGCTATAATATGGATAATGAGATCTGGGGACTTTCCCTCCAGATCACTGCTTCTAGGCACCTTTGCTTCTCTTCCTTGCCTACTGCAGGGAAAGATGCACATAGGGAGCTGTTGTTTCTTGTTTCAACATCCTGCCTGAAATCTCCTTCAGCAGAGGTTAGCATGAAGGCCTGATCACACTCACATAGGATAGAAGCTTCATTTTCACTTTCTGCTTACTTTGAACCCATTTTTTGATGGACAAATGCATGGGCCACTCTTGTTATCCTGGAATGAATCCAAGAGTCCCTTTCTCCACTATGTGATTGCTGCTTTGTCCTTGTATGTGTACATGAGAGGTGGTTTGGCCTACTGGATAGCTGGAAACTCCAGGTTTTGGAAAGCTCCCATTTGCAGCTTTGACATCATTACTAAAGTAGTCTGTGCCTTAATTTTTCCTTCTGCAAAATGGGACTGAATGTTTGAAGGTCCTCTGAAGGGTGATGTCATGTATTATGTGATGTACTCTTAAAATACAAAGGCTACTGTAAAAGGGGAGATGACAGAGCACAAACCCTTCCTTTCTTTCTTCAAGTAACTGCTCTTTAGCTCATCTAGCAAGTTCTCTTTGGACTGTTTGACTGGGGAGACAGCCTTAATGTTTGGGGCAGGCATTCATCTTCTTGAAGGTTTATTTTGTGCGTATTTGTTATGGTTTAACCCCAGCTGGAAACTGAGCGCCACATCATCATGATGTAAACCTAGTGGGGTTCTCCCCTTCTCTTTGAAAGAGATTCTTCTACCAGCATTTGGTTTCACATTCTTAGCTATGAAACACCCATAAAATGCATGGTGGTGAGACGTGGTGCAATGTTCCAGCTAAGCAAATGGAGGGATGAGTTCTGAAATCCCTACAGAGGAAAATGGTTTATACAGAGGACAGAAACAGAGAGGGCAGGACTCCAGAACTGGCTCCAAAATGTTTGAAGCTATGGGAAATGTTCCCCTTCCCTTCAGATGGACTGGAAGCCAAGCCACCAGCTGGGAGGATGAGAGATTCCACTGCGGTGGGTAATGTGTTTGCAGTTGCATCATTGCATCATCAGCTTCAATGCAGAATCCAGAGGGATACTGATGACACAGCTTGAACAGCCCTTTGAGCTCCTTTCCAGACTGTCTTTACATAGCAACATCAGGCCTAGAAATATGTGGCTTCCAGCACTGCTGATTGCCTTTTGTACTTTTTCTGAATGAGCCCTTCACATATTTCCCTCATAGGCATGAGAGAAACCTTTAAATGCTGACGAGTCCACCATGTTATTTCCTTGGAATTTGAAAGGCTTAATGATGGCCAAGAAGGGGCAGAGCCCAGAAGCTGCTGATCCCTCCACTTACAGATATTGCCTCATATTCCTCCTATGAATTTTGTGTCCAAATACAAGGACAGAAGCTGCTTTTGGGCATCTTCTTTCATCTGGTCTTACAAAGCTGAAGTTTGTCTTCATGTGAACACAGCTGCAATTCAAAGTTGATCACTCTAGGGAGAACTGGACACATCTGCATTCTTCCTGTTGGCTTATCCTCAGTGGTCTGTCTTTCCCATCACCCAGAAACCTTCACCTCTCACCACGAACTGGTCTTGTTATCAGCTTTCCTCACTCTGCCTATATTTATATAGGGTGATAAACAGTGGAGCAATATAAAGTTGATGAAAACCAAGATGCCTGGGACAGAAGTGACTAGCAGGTAGAATCTGCAATGACCAGTCAGGGCTTATTTTTATGTCCCATTAATTCTATTAACTCTTATTAATTCTAATTGATTTAATAGCTGGTTAATTGCTGGAACTATTCACTGGAGTATGTATATACCGGTTGGTATCCTAACCGTGACTAGAGCAGGTACATCCTTGACATATTTAGAGGTATTTCAACTTGTAAGTAACCTTTTTAACTATATACCATTTCAAGCCTAGAGGGAAGAAAAACTCCATGAGGTTTTTGGTATTAGAAAACATCATTCAGTACCCCTTAGTTCAGAGCATGGGAGCCTTGGGATCTTTTATCCTAATTGCCATACATGATATTTAAGCTACGCAAGGTCTTTTGGGCAAAAGTTGTTACGTCTTATATTTGCATAGCACCTGGCACCACAGGGATCAGGCCTTGATATGGGGAAGGACATCTCAGTTTTCCTCATGAGCCAAACTGGCACTGTAGAAATATCTGTAAGACGAGTAAATGTCCTAAGAATTCAGTTCTTGCCCACTGAATATGTTGTGCTTACTGTTCTTTTTTCTCTTTCTAGACCAAAGAAGCTCTCTTCACAATCCTTCAGGACCTAAGGCCTGAAGACCACTTCAATATCATTGGCTTTTCCAACCGAATAAAGGTCTGGCAGCAAGACCGGCTGGTGCCAGTTACTCCAAATAATATAAGAGATGCCAAAAAGTACATTCATAACATGTCACCTACTGGAGGTAGGATTCAGAGATACAAATGAGATTAATTTTGATATCCAACTGCAGAATGGAGGGTGGTGAATGGTTCTGTACTCATAAAACCACATTGGGACTTAGGTGATGGAACAACAGAGCCCCTTCCCCACCTGCACTTGGGGTTATGTGACAGGAAGATTACGTGCCCTTTGTCAGCATACATGATGGGAAAATCTCCCCAGATCCAATCATATGACTTGATATACTTATTAAAGCCAAGCTGGGCCCATTCTCCCATTTATCTGGAGAATGGAAAATTCCCAAGGTTCTTTCTTGAGGACACAGGAAAAAACATCCTATCATGGTGAAGGACATCCAAGGCAAGTGCTTGTGCAGTTTCTGAAAGCCTGTGTAAAAGCAGACACATGGCTCTGTCTGGGCTGGAAACTTCAGGGATAGACAACTCAGTGTGGGCTGTGGGATAGCCTTCTGCAAGAGCTAGTTTCTTTCTCATCCCTTTTTGTGTGTACATCATTGCCAGGAAGAAAGAAGGGAAAGGAGAAGACCCCAGAACAATGGCAGTGGCATGACTTTGGATTTGATTCAGTGATCTCCTATGAATCTAGGAACATAGCACATAAAAAACCAGTAACATAATGAGGTTTGTAATCAGACATAATTTGGTAGCTGTGCCCATCCTAGCTGAGCACTCCTCAGATAAGCTGCAAGCTGCAAATCCTTCCCCTTGAAAAAGTCAGCTGGTTGAGGGTCAAGTGGGGCCTTCCCATGGCTGCCCTTGAGCACTGACCACTCCTAGCAAAGGAAACCCTCAGATGGAAAAACACAGCAAACAGGATGGTTTCCATAACGTTTGTATTGTCAGAGGAAGAGTTTAGGAAGCGGTCGAGGGACCTGCCCAGTTAAACAATCACCAGTGGTGGGACTAAATTCAGACTACAAAGCTTTTCAGTCCTGAAATACCAAGAGAGCTATGCAGGAACCAGCTGAGTTTGCCCATGAATGTGCCAGAGAACAGAAGTAAAAGGAAACGATTAACTCAGGTTCAACAGGAGGTGCAGCGATTCTCCAACACAGGCCAGCAGTACTTCAGTTTTGGCTAACTCTGCATTTTCATAGAATCCCAGACTGGTTCGAGTTAGAAGGGACCTTAAAGCTCATCCAATTCCAACCCCTGCCACAGGCAGGGACACCTTCCACTGGAGCAGTTTGCTCCATGACCCTGTGTCCAACCTGGCCTTGAACACTGCCAGGGATGGGGCAGCCACAGCTTCTCTAGGCACCCTGTGCCAGCGCCTCAGCACCCTCATGCTGATGAATTTCTTCCTAATGTCCATTTTTAATTAATATCTAAAGATTAAAAAAAAACAGATTTTCTGTCTGATGCTGTTGCTCAAGTATCTGGATGGATGCTCAGGTATCCCGCAGTGAATGTGCATGCATCCAGGCTGACACCAGACACAAAGTATGTGCTGTGCTCACACTGCTGTGTCATACTCACACCAAAGAAATGGGAAAAAGATATTGTTGCTAAATACTTGTGCACATGGCAAAAGGCAGTTTTCAGTGCTTGGTAGCTCTGATGAAGCTGGGTTTGAAATGACACAATCTGCTGCATAGAATGGTTTTTGTTTCTGGGGAAAAAGACCCTGAAACATTGGATCTGGGTAGAGACTGAGGGAGTATTAGGATATTTAGGTGCAGGGTTTTGGTTCAAAACCATTTGCATAAAAACAGTCTAGATTTTGAGGCCTTTTCAGAAGTTTTAGCCCTTTTCCTGTTCCTTGACTTGCTGCAGTTACTGGACCTGTGTTTCTGTTTCCACTGGCCCTAAGTTTCTAGGTACATGATGCATGGTCAGACCTTGTTCGTAACCTTTCTAGATCTCCCTTTTTGTACCCCCAAAACTCTGTTGTGTGTGGCTTTTAACCCATTTCACCTGCTTTCTTCCTGAGGGCTGTTTTTAACCCATCTGAACTGATTTTGTAAAGGCTCCACACCCAATCCCTCTTTGCTTTGAGTAGCACAAGAAATACATGGAGCGAGGAGATACCTGTACTCATTTTCTTGTTTTCTATTCTCAGAACACACAGTAGGCTTGGATCCTTTCCATGGCTTTTCTTCTAACATGCATCTGTTCTCTCATTTTCTGTGCTTTCCCTCTCCCTCACTTCAGGCAGCTCAATTCTTCCCTAGCCGGTTGCTTTAGGAAAACACACTCCTCAGCTAACAAAGCTATTTCTCTTCCCTTTAAACTTTCTTAGCCCTGGGGTTCAAGGAACAAACACAACCATTTGTTTTCCCATTTGAAGGCTTTCTACCTTTCTCCAAATCTTGTGCCCTTCAGACAAAGTGAGCAGGACTTGTTTTCCTGGTTCAGATAGCATCTGGGAGAGTCCCATAATTAAGTTTAACTCTTCGTGTATGTACAGGCAGCACATGTTGTGTGCTGTGATTCTTCTTACTACAGCCGATTGTTGTACATTGAGGCATTCAAGGACACAGCAATTTCATATAATAAACTGCAATTCATAAGACAATAAATGGCTATCCCAAACTGGTGTTGAGAATGAACTGAATTAAAGAGCTGGTGCAATGTCATGCAGACAAAAAGGAACATCCTAATGAATAGAGATTGTGGAATCATAGAACTTCATGATATTGGCATTGGTCCGCCTCACAAGTGTTTCATTGTATTAAAGGGAGCTTAGGGAAATTATTAGTACCATTCTCAGAAGGAGAAATGAACTAATCACTTTGTACCTTCCCAGGGACTAATATCAATGGTGCTCTCCAGACTGGTGCAAAGCTGCTAAATGATTACATTGCTCAGAATGACATTGATGCCAGGAGTGTCTCTCTGATCATCTTCCTCACTGATGGGAGGCCCACTGTTGGGGAAACGCAGTCATTAAAAATCCTCAGCAACACCAAGGATGCCATCCGTGACAAATTCTGCCTCTTCACCATCGGTATTGGCAATGATGTGGACCACAAGCTGCTGGAGAGAATGGCACTGGAGAACTGCGGCATGACAAGGCATTTCCAGGAGGATGAGGATGCAGCCAGCCACCTCAAAGGGTTTCTTATGCTTTTTCTGTGCTTATACTGGGAACTCTGGGCAAGGGGCTGGGAAGAAAAATCCTCTAAGGGGGACAACGCAATAGATGGGAGTTTCACTGAGGCTCAACTCTGGTTAGAGAGGCAGAGTATGCTCAGATACTGAGGATGCCTATCCAGAAATTGTTGCCTTCCTTGTAGACCCCCTGGGCTGAGCTGGAGCTTCTCAGGCCCTCACATCAAGGCATTTATTTCTCTAATTCAGACTGTTGTTTGGGGCATATAAACCTGGAGACATGAGAGCCATGAGTGCCACCTCTCTGTAGGTAGATGGATGGAGGAAAGGATTCACTGCTGATTTCAAGTTGACAATGTAAATGGTACTGAAGGGCTCAGGAATGAAGATCCCAATTTGGGACAGAAAAGTATTTCTGTGTTTTTTGAAAACCGTAACTTTGTCCAAATTTCAGAATATTCAACTTGAAAAATATTCAATGATCATTCCCTCATTCACTTGTTCCTTGGGACCCAAACTCCTAGCAAGTCTCCTGTAATCCTCATCATCCAGTAGGACCAGGCATCATGCTTCTCTTCTGTGACTGAGGAGCTGTAGTCCGAGGAGAGATCCTAGTGAGATCAGCAAAAGCGTGCCTGAACCACAGCTCTGTCTAAAATGCCAGGCAGTGTGTCAGTATTTCCAGGCAAAGATGTTTGGCTTTTACTCCCAAAATGCTAGCGGTTTGGACCTCAGAAACCAAAAAGAGACAGTCGTTGAGCACAGACCTCTTGCCTAGCTAGTTTCTAATTCATCTGGAGCAATGAGACCATACACCTTCCACCAGAGCTTTTCCTTCTGTGATGGTTATGCATAAACAAGGGGATCTTCCTTTTAAACTGGATTTTGTAGATGCATCTGCCACTCTACCCATGTCATTTGTCCATATATTTTGGATAGCGAGTGGCATTCCCTGGCAAATGAAGGATGCACTGATTGATTGGGCTGCAGGAACCCAGCACTGCAAATACTTGTTGAAACACCTCTATCTGATAAACGGCTCACTGTTTATCAAGCTTAGTGATGGCAGACCCATTTGGCATCTGGTGCCAAATTTATGCAATCACTTGCTGGAGAGCAGTTCAAATCACTGTTGGAGGGAAAATCTACATGGGTGCCAAGGTAATCTCTGAGTTTTGTGGTCAGTGGGTTGTATTTGTACACAGATTCCTCCTTGCATTGTACTATAAGACCGGTTGTTATCTCTCACCCCACCATTTGTTACAACCCAGGTGTTATTTCACAGTCAGTTCTCAGGTTTAGTTCACTCATGTTTTAAAACATGATGATGTCTCTGCATCAAAGACACTGAATGCTCAGAGAGGCTTTAAAAGAAAGTCAACCAATTCAGGCTTTGGGATTCCTTGGAGAGAGAATAAAGCAGCAAGTGTGACTTTAGCTTCCAGTCAATCTGTTTAAGCAGATGTGAGAAATAAATGCAGCTTGATCTAAACAAGGGCTGAGGCCAAATCTTTGTTTATTCACCAAATTAGACTCAAATGACTTGCCAAGTTAGGGAGAGTCTGGCATTTAAATGGAAAGTATGGCATTCTTGGAGCAGCTTAGGAAGATCCATCAAAAGCACGTTGCAGTAGGGCAAACACAGTACTGTAAACTTGGGCCTTAACCCCTTGTAAAGGCTTCTCCAGTATGAGGTACTCACAGAACTATAGTAGATCACATTAACAAGGCAATGTAGGGTTAAGCTCTCTAGTTCCATGGAAGCCATGTCTTACTCCAACAGAAAATTGGGGGGGGGGGGTGGGTGGGGTGTGGAACTAGATGATCTTAGGGTCCTATCCAACCCAAACTATTCTATGATCCTATGAACAAGGTAGCAGTGAGTTCTCTTCTGCCAGGCTGATTGCATTTAGTAGTCAGGATTCCTCCATTCCATGGAAATGTCCTCACTGATGGGAGCACAGTGAGATTCCTTCTTCATTGGCCCTCAGAAAACTGTACTCCTGCCTGTCCTACGCTGACCATTTCAAACGGTTTTATCCAGAGCTCTTCCAGTGATACAGAATCTTTGCTTCAGATACTCTCCAGATTTGGGGAACCAAGTATCTTGCTATCACAGTTTCTGGCTCTGGAATACGATATAGGTGACAGCATCTCTCCTGAGCACATTTTGCAATAACTACAGTGCTTTCTGTGAACCTGAGAAGCAAAGAATTTACTTCTAAGGCACAGTTCCTCTTAAGCAAATTTAAGTGGTCACAAATATCTCTTTGCAGAGCTCTAGACTCATAGGAGAAGGTAGGTGACTTTCAGGCTGTGCTGGGATGCTTCTGAATGTACTGAAGAGACTTTGTTTAGATGCCTTAGACACTGAAAACTAAAAGGAAGCAGAGAATAACTCTGGTTAAAAGGGACCTCTGGAGGTCACAGAATCCATCCTTCTGTTAGAAAAGAGCCAACTTCAAACTTAGGTGAGGTTTCTCAGGGCCTTGTCCGCTCAAGTTTGGAAAACCTCTAAGGGTAGAGACTCTCCCCATCATTCTGGGCCCAGTTACAGTGGATATGGTAGTTAAATTTAGGGCCTGGTAACTCTAACTGCTCCTGAACATCTTAGAAGCTGTATTAGACAGTCTGACTGTATCCTTGGCCATATATAACTGCAAGAGTGTGTGCATACACTTGGATGAACAGTACTAATGATGAAAAATTTGCCTTTCTTTAAGGTTCTATGATGAAATAGGAACACCTCTTCTCTCTGATATCCGTGTTGACTACCCTGAAAACAATGTGGAGCAAGTCACCCAGAACTTCTTCCCTAACTACTTTAATGGCTCTGAAATCATCATAGCTGGCAAACTCATCAACCACACCTCAGATAGTCTCCATGTGGAGGTGACTGCTAGCAACTCCAAGAAGTACATCCTCCTCAAGAAAGATGTGGCTATTGACCTGCCAAGCAGGAATGATATCAGCGGTATCCCTGGCTTGGAAGACAGCAAAGGTGATACAAATTACATTGAGAGGGCATGGAGTTATCTCACCATCAAGGAACTGCTTAACTCTTGGTTGAAGAGTGATGACAGTCAGGAAAAAGACTATTTGATGGAGAAAGCCAAGTCAATGGCCCTGAATTACAATTTTGTTACTCCCTTCACTGTTCTGAAGATGAGAGAGGCTGGGCTCCATCCAGAATTAGCTCCAGAGGAGTTTATCAGCCCTTCTACTGATGGCATTGGGGAAAAGCTGCAGAGTTTGCAGGGACACAAAGCACCACCAGGTATGAGAGGAAATAACCATGTGCTGGTAAGAAACCTTTTCACATAAGTTATGTCTCATTGCTGACTTTGGCAATAGGGATGATGTAGCAAATGAACTGAGGGGTGGTAAAAAGAAAGGTGAGATTTTCATATTGATTTTGCTAATTATGGGCTGTGTGACCTTAAGCAAACCTTTTAGGAAGCTGATTCAACCCCTAGAAGCACTTCACTGCTCTGTAGACACTACTGGAGAAAAACTGGTATTCTAAATGAAGCTTATAGTAGCTGCAGGAATATGCCCATAATCTCGCTGAATAATTTTGGGAACATTATTATACTATGGCTCTTTCTGCTGCCCAATACGGAATTGTAACAGCCTTCCTTCTCCATTTCTAGGCATACAGAGGCAGCAAGATAAACAGAGAATTAAAATCTCCAAAACCTCAGGTCAGTGCCAGTTTTCATGCCTTTAATAATCACGGTTGACTTATGGAAATCCCAGTTGTATGCCACTGTGGTATAACCATGCCAATGGATCAGCCACAATCCTACTTACTAGACCTGCAGAGTAGGGATGAAAATGAAAACCAAACCAAAGCATACAGAGGATCAGTAATGAGAAGGGTAAGGAAACGTGGCAAGGCAGATGGTCTACAACACTTGATACACATGTTTGAGTCTTCTGTAGATTTTAGGGGAGAATGGGAAGCTTGTTCTTTCTATACTAGAATTAGTCAAAAACCATTAAACAGTGAAGAATAAGCCTAGATCAAGAGTTTTGACTTGAATTTCACTGGATAAGGTCAAATTTACTTGAAAAACTAAAATTTGGGCTTGTCTTATTACCAAAGACACCTATCTGGTAGTTGATAAATTGAGGATTGTTGGAAAATTAAGATTGTGGGACTGTTTAGTATCTGCTGTTTATTGCCCTAATCTGATATTGAAGACCAGGAAGGTTCAGTGTGAGCTGTGTCCATGCAGCAGTCCTTGGTCAGAAGATACATTTTTGTGTGCTGTGGGGGATGTGGCCTGCTGACAAAGTATGTAGTGGTATAAAACTCAGCATGATAACTCCCATTGAAATTATATTCTAGGAAGAAAATATCCTGGTTTTCAATGGGACTGCCCCGGGGTTTGAGTTTCCATTGAAAACCCAACCTCTTCTGTGAGAAAAACAAACCAAAATAGAATAGATCTTTGTGAAAAAAACAAAGCAAAACTTGGCATTTCCTGGCAAATTCCATCCAACCCTCTAAAACCAACAAACTAGGAGGTCTTAGAAAAAACAGAGACAAAGATACTTTTCAAAGCAGTTTTGTTATGGTTTTGGACATTGCAGTTTGGTGTAAGTCTCTTATATTTGTCTCTTTTTTCCCACGTCTTCTCAGCTGATGGAGACCCTCATTTTGTCATTGATTTCCCCTCCAGCAAGTTCTCTGTCTGCTTCAATATAGATGGAGAACCAGGGGACATCCTCCGACTGGTTTCTGATCATAAGGAATCTGGTAAGCAGCCAAGTAAAGCAGCTCCTTGAGGGTTGGAACTAGATGATCTGCAGATCCTTTCCAACCCTTTCTATGATTCTACTTGTGGAGGAAAACTGAAGTGCTTACAATCTGGCAATCAGACTGAGCACTGAGGTGCTTCATAGGCAAGAAAGGGACATTAGAAAAAGCTGTTTTTCTGGACAGGCAATGGAAAAATGGTGCACACTTGGCTCTAATCGCCTGGATTGGAAAGGGAGGTAAACTGTTCACTTGCACTTACTGACCCTCAACTTTATCATAGCTTATGGGTAAATCCACAGCAATTCGAAGCAAGGAGAAGGCTTGGTCATTGTTACATACACAATTCACCTACAGAAGTGCCAACAGAGTATATCTAATCATAGAAAGAGCTGTCTTTTATATGTATCCAAACTTATTCTAGTTCAGGTCTTCACTGACTGAAATCAAGGGAACAGCAACTACACATGAACAGCCAAGAGACACACTGGGTGCACCCATTGCACTTCTTCAGTCCAGCTAGACTGGAGAGCTCAATTCCTCCTGGAATCATTGAACCCAGTATGGTCTGGGGGTTGCACTTGACCAGTCCTACAACAGCTGAACAAATAGCCACAGGCATTTTGCATCCTGCATGTGCTTGCATAAACCACCTCCATGTGAGAGATTACGCAGAGGATCAGCTTTCTGGTGTGGAGACATTGCCCTACTTTGATGGTGCATCTTTATCATCTCTCTAGTTACGAAGTCACAACAGGCAAATAAAAGATTTGGAATCAGCAGTATTGCTCTGTTGTTGGAACTTCACTCTTCCCTTGCAGTACTTTTTGCTTCAGGACAGAGTGAAGTATCCTAACAGGCTAAAATGAACAGCCTTAAGAAAACCCACATTATTCAGGATCTGCTTTGCTCAAGCTAGTCTGATCCTTAAGGGCCCAAACTGTGGTCTGATCCCATCTGGAATTCTAAGCAGGGCAGCTAATAAGCGGATAATGTTCTGAAGCAGGGAAATTGTGGGAGGAAGGGGTGTCAAAACCAGAGACAGATTTGTTTTACAAAGGAGATAAACAACCCCATAATCAAATTATAAGAATTCTGTTCTGCTTGGCAGTGGTCTAGCCTCCCTACTTCTGTATTCATGCCTTAGCGAGTAAGATCCAGCTCCTGGCAAACTTCTTTCATAGATTCTGTTCTACCACTTCAATCACTTTGTGGCTCAAAAGCAGAATAAGTTCAAGGAAATTAGATTCTGTAGCACTAGCAAGTTGAGTCTATGAAGACAGAAATGGGAGACACCACCCCCCACCACCACCCCCCCAGGAATGATGGGCTATGGAGATACTTCATCTCACTGCTCATGGCTTGGGTTAGCAACAAGCCTCCTCCTTTATTGTTTACTGTCTAGTAACTGTTCAGAGGCCTGGGGGAAGTGAGACACTGTCTTACAGACAGCAAGTCACAAGTCATTAAAATTATTGGGAATCTTAGCATAGGCATATAAACTATTTGACTCGGTGGGATCTGCACCTTAGACTACTCAAAAGCAGTTCTTCTGGGGCAAAACTGAGGGAAGTGGGAAAAGCAGCACCGGTGAGGCTGGAAATAACCCCACAGGAGTGCAGGGTTCACTCTTCTGCAGTGACACAAAGAGAACCTGGATTCCTCACACAGCTAGGAAACTGAACTGAGGAGGTTCAGCACTTCAGCTCAGACTGTTACAGGTCAGGACTGAGAAGGACCTCTATAGGTCCTGCTCAGTGTTTAGTGTGTTGCCCAAGGGAGTAACCTTTACCTCTGTGGCTTCCCAGGCTAATTTTCTTCTTAGGAGTCAGCTAGAAAGGGACATCAAACTGCAACTGTCTACCACCCTGAGATGCTCTGAGACAGCAGCATTCAGATACACCCAGGTGTCACAGAAGTTCAGTCCCTGTGCCAATTGTGGTATGAGGAAAAGCAGGACTGCCAGCAGCTTTTCTTAGTCCTCCAAGATGTGGTATGTTTGTCCACACAATGAGCTATGCATCAACAAATAGGTAGTTTAGGTAAAACATATCATGATTGCTCAGGCTAGAGCAGTCAGGAAGATTAGTATTTGTCTTATGTGGCTCAAAATCCTTGCACATCATTACCTTGACCATAGCTGGATCTAAAGTTGGAACTTAGGAAGTGACTATGCTGTGAAGCAGCTGACTATCCTGTAGCACTGTGTACACAATGTTAGGACTAATGGGGCTGGGAAGAGGTGCCAGTATTTATGAGCTTGGGTAAACTTAGGCGCTCTGTATAAAGTAATCAGTTTACAGTAGACTGTTTATACTGTTTTAGGTGAAATAATCGAGCGTGAGGTGGTGAATCTTCATGTTCTCAGTTGCAAGGTCTGTATCTTTGAGATAATAGACCTATTCTTGATTTCAGCTTTCACTTACTGATTGTTTTCCTACAAGGTGTAACTGTGAATGGGCAATTAATTGGAGCTCCTGCACCACCCAACGGCCACAAGAAGCATCGGACATACTTCAGCACCATCACTATCCTCAACAATAAGCCAGAGAGATCTTACCTAGAGATCACACCCAAAAGAATCATCCTGGATGATGGGGAAAGACTTCTTCTGTCCTGCGGTCGGAGCGCTGTTGTGCGAAGCAACAGCCTTGAGGTGTCCATCTCTGCCAATTCCAACATCACTGTGACGATACGAGATACCATCAGCTTTGTCATCCTCATCCACCGTTACAAGAAGCCAGCCCCGTATCAGAGGAATCACTTGGGGTTCTACATCTCCAACAGTAAAGGCCTCTCTTCCAATTCCCATGGACTACTGGGTAGGTAACAAGTTCCTCTGTTCAGAGCTGCAAAGCAGACAAAAATGGTCCTTCCAAACATTTTTAAAGGACAGAGACAGTAATGAACAATGCAGGTGGGGATTATGTTCCCAGCTGAGATTTTTGCATCCACTGTCAAACATCTTCTCCACTGTTAGTATCCCAAACCCTTCTCCCATCTTTTTCTGTATGAGCTATGTCCTACTACCCTAGCTCTGTGGCTGTACCTGTTTTTCACATTTCCAATCTTTTTGTGACAGTGAAATACAGTTGTCCTTAGAACACACATGCTTGATGGCCCCATACAGAGATAGAAACCAAATATTCCACAAGAACCCTGAATTAAGGCACCAGTAAGAGATTCTTCAACAGTATTCCTAATTCAGAATAGCTGGATTGAGATCAAGAAACATTGGTACTTTCTGTGGCCCCTTTCTTTCAAGCATGAAGGGAAAGAAGAGCCATCCCCACATTTTGAGAGCAAGTAGGATTCAGGGAGGCTCAGAGAATGACTAGATGGTTGGTTTCTTTCTGGCAACAAGAAGTAGTGTTATGGCCATGTACAGGTGCAGAACCCTAAGACTGAAGACATAGTACATTCATGTGCCCCCAGATTAGGCAGATGATCCTCCAGGAGTGGGGTTTTGGATTCAGGCCATTTGCATGCACAAACCTCTAAATCCACACTTACATTTGGCCTAAAAGCACTTGTCCCCAAGAAAACTTGGGGCTTCAGGCCTAGATCTTCCTTCTGCTTGCTGATGGGCATTGTATGAGTTATTATCCTCTAGTAACCATGGTCCACAAAAGGGAACTTACTACTAGCAGCTCAGAAAGCTCTTAAGTTCAGCAAATGTGTCTTGATGAATGAAAAAGGAAACAGGGGGTTATCCTAACCTTTGTGTTTGTAAGATTTAGAAAAGAACTGAAGGACTTAGATTCATCTTTCTATTGCAGAGAAGTTCTTTAGAAGCTCATACAGTAAGAACCCTCAAAACATGGCACAAAACGACCAGTAGTGGACTCTGTTTTATCTTGCCTTGCAGGTCAGTTCTTGAACCACGAAGTTAAACTTCTCCAGGAATCTCTAAACACAAGTCATCAGTCGGTTGGCCAGAATCAAACTGAAGCACTGAAGCCAAACCCTACAAACACCCTGAAAGTGAAGGGACGGCTCGTTCCTGTGGTATGGAAGCAGAGGAGGATCTACAATGGCCAGCAGGAAGTTGAGTGCTGGTTTGCCAAAAACAATGCAGACAAACTGATTGATGGGAGCTATAAAGACTATTTGGCTTCTCATCCTTTTGACACAGGGACCAGCTTTGGGACAAGTAACAGCTTTTAAGATGGATCAGAGCCATGCATTGCAGCAGCATGTGTGACAGTGGCTACCTTCTGAAGCCTCTAGAGCTAGGCAACTTATGAATACTTCTTTACTTTTTGGTGCCAAAGAAACCAAGGCTTTTTGCCCTTGGAAATCAGCTGTCTCTCTTTCATGCTAGATGGATGTTGTTCATCAAATTCCTGAAGACAATGAGGTTGCGGGGGAAAGGGTTGAGGACATGGTGAAAGCATGATGAGTGCTCTCCCAATAGGAATGAAGGGAGAAATGATCAAGCACTCACGTCAAGCAATGCAGAGAGCTGCTGGCCTTAAAATTAACCCATGCAGGGATCTGTGCAATACCCCCAGGGGCTGGTGAGTCACAGAGAGAGGCATGATCATATAGTGCCTGTCTAGAGAGACATCCTTGGGTGTCCTCCCTTTATGTTTCGTGACTTGGAGTATCTGTCCCAACCATGGTCCCTGGGGAAGGGAGAGACAGGAGAGGTGGTTGGATATTCATCTGTAGCGTCCCATTAGCATCAAAGAGGTAATAAACAAATCAAAACCTTATAAATCAAGAGGCCACAAAACAGTATTGCTTTCTGGGTTATTAGGATGGGGTCTGGGTTTACCACTAAGTATGATGTTCCCTGAACTCCTGTGACTCCTTAAAACAGTGGTGAAAACCTACATGTGGTTTATTGGTGTCTTAGGGCACAGGCTGCATGCTTAAAAAGCAGCGACGGGAGTGGTGCAGGCTCCCTTTCCATGAAGAATCTCATTTATGTAACATTGCAGGTTTAGTGATAGCTTAAATCTTGACTCCTTCAGAGAAACAAATTCCACTGTGAGCTTCCAATAGAGCTGCCGCCTTCATGAGCAGAGCATCCCTTCTGCTTAGCAGAGATTTAAATTCTCTAAAAGATGATGAACCAGCACTCAGGACAGCTTTTGACCCTGCAAACGGCATCTTCAACTTAGATGAGATGTTTCTAGCTGCTTTTCTAATCAGGGAGGAAGCCTTTATTTACTCCAAGTTGTAAAATAACTTTCATCCCAATTTCCCCTGGCTTCTTCTCCTTCCTTCTGCTGCAGGAATCTGTGCACAGCAGGAAAGAGGTTACAGAAGGGTCTGCCAGCCACCCCCACTGCAGGTGGTGCAAACCTCCAACCCCAAACTGCAAGGCTGTGGTCTATTTTAAAGTGAGGCATCACTGAACAATGCTATACATCAGCCACAAGGGAGTTTCTTTAATAGAGAACTTGGCCAAAGAGGACTTTGACAACTACAAGGACGTTTAGATGGCAAGGCCAAATTGAGCTCATGTATACTCTGTCTTTCCAGAACTGAAAGAGGGTGGGTGTGGAAGCATCCCCGCGAACTAAATGATATCCATGTGTTAGGAGGAAACAGAGTTGCCAGAGAGCTACAGAAATGGGTTCAATCTTGACTGATTTTTTTCATATTTAATATTTTATATTAAATCATACTGGTGCAGGGGTTGGGGTAGTGATTTGCCAGTTGCTTTACCTTCTGGTTTGTACTGCTAGCCCTGTGGCAACAGAACAAGCAGCAAGCATGGTCGCTTATTCACACCGTGTACTGCAGGCAAAAGGGAACTAGCTAAAAGCAACCAGCCAGATTTAACTGCTGGAGGATGCTTACAGAGAGCTCAGTCAGGGCAAAACTCAGGCCAGGGCTGGAGCTTTGGAACAGAACATAAAGAAACTACTGCTTTAGGCCCAGCTATGTTGAGAAATAGCTCTCCTACAAGAGAGAACTGAAGGCATGCAATAACCCAAGAGGTTAATGCTCTGCAGCATGCATATGGGCCAAAAATGAGATGGGAAAGAACATCTGTGAAATAGACTTCTCCAGCCAAGACAAGAGTGGAAAGAAAGATCACCAGCCCATTTCCAAACAACCTCCCATATCACTAGAACAGGATGCAGACGATAGACAGTCCAGTCTTCTTCATACTGTCCTCACTGAAGAGACTTCTTTGAAATCCTTACTTTCCTCCCACATATAACTGTTCAAGTGTATTGCTAAGGGGATTGATTGGCTTAAGGTCTCCTTTCATCTCTCCTCTATATAGATATGTATATATACATATATACATACTGCTAATGCTTCACATGCATCATTACTCCTCTTCCTCCTATGCCAGCCAAGGAAACATATTTCTTTCAGGGCCTGAAGAGAACAATGATCAAGTCCAGCTTCCCATCCATATGAAGCACCTGAAGCAATATACTCAAGTTCTCATTTTAGGCTCCAGTTATCCATCTCACAATAAATATTTTACAGTGAACACTGTAGTGAAGCTTTCATTTGGAGAAGATAAAATGAGCTTTGAAGCTAAGGTTATGTATGTTTCATGCTGCTGGACAAGCTCATGTTACTGGATGGCTGAAAGAACCACTCACATGTTAACAACAGGTTGTGAACCAAAGCAATTTCAGTGAAAAATTAAAGGTCAATGATGTTCTTCAGCCTCTCTGCACTTGGTAGGCAGCAACAAGCACCTTAGGTGAATGGACCCTAAGGTTCTACTCACACATTACACTGAGAATTTAACCACACAGAGAAGAGTGATCCAGCCTTTAAACACAGTAGATTAGGGTATGAGAAGCCAGAGTTTGTGTTCTGCAAAGGCACAGGTTATGGCTTGTGAACTTCAGCTTTCCCAACTATAAAGTGAGCATCACAACACTGCCCTCTCTCTCTGAACATGTCAAGATCAGTCCTTATAACCCCACATGGCAGCAAGGGAGCTCTAAGGAAGCGCACTGCAATGACTACACATACAGGCACGTTTGTTCTCCTCTCCAACTGTGTCACAGAGCACATAGTTTTGCAGTGATACGGTTAAAGACTTCAAGCCATTGCATTGCAAGCTGCTCAGACAGCTGAGGAATGGGCTGAGCAATCACTTGGAGTGCAATGGAAACCATTGCACACCACCATTTCAGACAAGGGAACAGGACTCCTGCATTTAGGGCTGCTGAAACAACACTGGCCACGCAATGCCCAAGAGGGACAACCTTCCCCCATGTCACACTTACCCTGCTATTGCCTGCTGTGAACCTCCCCAGCTAGCCTTAGGTAAGGCCCGAGATGAAGATTATGTCACCTTCCATTTTAGAACAAGGACATTGCTGTGGCTCAATCTGCACTCTTCACATACTGCAGCACTGCCCTCTGTGCAGCCCTATAGCAAAACCAAAACTGATTTCTAATAGGGAAACTGTTTCAATCTATTCTCAGCCAAGACCTTAAAACAGCTCAGGAGTCACTCCAGCCCCTACCAGCACAGAACTCTGCCAGACAAGCAAAAGTTGCATTCATTTCACTAAGCAATATAAGTGATGTATTCAGAGAGCTGCTTGGCATGAGCTCCAAAGCCATCTGATGTAGGATTTTGAGCCTTCAATAAGTAAGAAACAAAAAATGACTTCCAGCAACACAGCATAAGGCTGAGCAGTTGCAAGTGCAGTCAAGCATGTCTAGTTCACTGAGGACATTCAAGACTTTGACTTGCATCTAATTCCTCCAAACTACTTTGAAGTTTGGGAAAGAAGACAAAGAACCTAAACAAACCCAAACAACTTCACACGCTCTCAGCTCAGCTTTTGAAAGTCTAAATCTGTCTAAGCTCAAAACCCCAAATCCTTTATTTTCTATTCCTTAATAAGGAATGTTTTCTTGGGAAAACTCAAGGGAAGGAGGGAAAATAAAAGCTAAACCCCACCCAGTGCTTCTGGCCACTGTCTGTGGCTCAGCTGGGTCAATCACTTCACTTCAGTTGATCCTGGATCAGGCCCTGCCCTCAGGGCCATCCACTGTGTGGACTCTGTTGGGTCTGACCACAGCTGTGTGTCTGCACCCAGCCTGCGAGCACATTGTGCAAGGGCTCTGTGCTCACTCTCCCTCCTCGGGAGAGCTGCAAAGTGGTTTGAATTGTTGTGTGTTTATGGATGAATACAGTATGTTAACAAAGAGCCAGGGCAAAGCCCTGCACCTCCACACTGAGAACAAGAGGTGTCAGATCTGGGATGACTCAGCCCTTCCTGAGGCCACTACTTTACCCCAAAAGATGAGCAGATCCTGCAGAGATTTCATAGAATCCGAGCCTGGTTTGTGTTGGAAGGGACCTTGAAGCTCACCCAGTTCCAACCCCTGCCATGGGTAGGGACACCTTCCACTGGAGCAGTTGCTCCAAGCCCCTGTGTCCAACCTGGCCTTGAACACTGCCTCAGCACCCTCACAGGGAAGAGCTTCTGCCCAAGAGCTCATCTCAGTCTCCCCTCTGGCAGTTAAAGCCATTC
>JANRGW010152280.1:0-39520 GCA_024733675.1 Psilopsiagon aymara
CCCCTTCCCCTTCCACCCCCTTTCCCCGCAGCTCCTCCCCCCGGCGCGGCTCCGCGGAGCTTCCGCCCGCGGGTTTTCCGCGGGTGCCCCGGGATGACGAGGCCGCCGCGCGCTTCTTCCGCGCCACCGCGGGAAAACCCTTAAGCGACTCCTTTAACTCCGCAACCCCCGGCGGGTGTCTCTGTTCCGGGGCGCCACGTTGAGCCCAGAGCGGTGGGGAGCAGCCGGGGGCGGGCGGAGGGGCTGCGGTTGGTGGAGGCGGGCGGGAGACGCCTGATGAGGATCCCACGTTTTGGGGTGAAACAGTGGGAGCCGCTCATGAGGGGCTGGGATCTGCACGTGGCCTTTGGGAAGGTTCCTGTTGGGGGGGGGGAGGGGTTCAGTGGAGCATGGGCGCAGCTCAGACACATCGATCCTCCCGGTCTGTGCGGGAGCGGGAAGCGGCTTTTGTCCGGAAAGATTTGGGTTCTGACATGGCCCAGACAAAGAGTAAAGAGGACAAAGAGGGAAAGCAGAAAATAAGGAGGAATCTCGAGTGGGGCCTGATAAAGTCGCCTTGGTGCCTGCCGAGGGATGGGCATCGGGTGAAAATGTAAAGTTAAAAATGATGAATTATGTCGGACTTGAGTGCTGTGAAGGTAACTTGGTTGGGTTTGTGGCTAACCTGTGAAATCAAGGTAATTTTATCTATCATGTACTACATATAGATATACATTTTAGGATCTTGGAATGGAAGGGACCTTAAAGCTCATCCAGTTCCAGCCCCCTGCCATGGGCAGGAACACCTTCCACTAGACCAGGTTGCTCCAAGCCCTGTCCAACCTGGCCTTGGACACTGCCAGGGATGGGGCAGCCACAGCTTCTCTGAGCACCCTGTGCCAGGGCCTCAGCACCCTCACAGAGGAGAACTTCTTAATGTCTCATCTCAGTCTCCCCTCTGTCAGTTTAAAGCCGTTCCCCCTTGTTCTGTCCCTACAGACCCTTGTAAAAAAATATATATATAAACCCCTCCCAATCATGTAATTGGTGGACTTGCATTTAGATGGACTTTGGTAGTGGTTGGGTTGCTATATATTGACATGCGAATCATTTAACTTCTGCCGTGTTTCTTGGATTGGGGTCTTCTTTTCCTTCTAGAAGCCTGGTGTGATGCTACATCTGTGCAAGAAGAATCAAGCTGGTGTAATGTCGGAGAACTTGAAATAGTTCAAAGTCAGTTTGGTGTTTCGGTGTCTTTTTTTTCTTGGCAGGTGCCAGCTCGCATTTCCCAGGCTCTGCAGAAGGGAGCTGGGCACATCAGCTCCGAGCTGCAGTTGACACAGCACAGAGTTTGAGCTAATGAACTGAGTACCAGGGTATGTTATTTCTGAGCCTGGCCACGTAAAACTTGGTTGATGTGTTTGTTGGCAGCATCTGGGCCAGAGGATTGAGTGACCCACTCTAGATGCTGCTGCTGAGGGTGTACTGAAGAAGTTCCACAGGGGTTGCTCAGCCCAGGAGTAAGATTATATCCCTTTTATCCAAAAGGGACACCAAACAAGGAGGGTGCTGCCTCAACAGCTCCAAGCACCAAAGAAGGCTCCTTGAGGAGCCTTCCCATGTCCTCTGGGCTGCTTGGGATGGAAGGCAGCAGCGTTGCCAGCAGCTATCTCAGTGTCAGAATGTGCCAGTCCAGTAAGTAACGGAGCAGATACAGAGATGTGCGGTGGTCCCGATGAAGGAGAAAAAGAACCGCTTGGCGAGTGAGTGCTGTGCCTGAGAAAGCAGACAGAGGCTTAGGTGCACATCAGGCTGACTTTTACCGTCTTTATTAAGCACAGGCTCTGCTCACTCAGTGCAGGAGAGCTGAAAACCTGACCCCTAGATCAAAGGCCAATCCTTTCAGTGAAGGAGAATGGTACCTGAAGATGGCACATCTACCACCAGAGAGGTGCTGGATGCACCATCCCTGGAGACATCCAAGGCCAGGCTGGATGTGGCTCTGGGCAACCTGATCTAGTTGAAGATGTCCCTGCTCACTGCAGGGGGATTGGAGTAGATGAGCTCTGAAGTTCCCTTCCAACCCAAACTGATCTATGATTCTGCGATTCTAAGATGCTATGTATGAATTCAGTTTAAACTGGTGAGAAAGTGATGCAGTCTTGTGTGGAAATGTCAGTTCCTGTAAGAGCAGCAGAGGTTTTTACACAGGTTTCAGCTGGGGCTGTAATTCCACCCTTCTCCCCCATTATTGCTTCTTGGCAACTGGTTATTTGGGTTGAAAGGAGCTGGTACAAATGAGAGAAAGTACCCCACGCATGCAGAAGACTTTTTCCCAATCTTTTACCAGTATGAGTTGAACACCAGGGTAATGGCCCGCTGCTGCGTATCTCTTGTGCTGTTCCCTTCGGTGGGGTGGTCTCACTGCACTGCCATGGTGCAAAACAAGCTGTGGGAAGTACAGCTTTCCCTTCCTAGCTGTGAATCAATGAAAAAGGCCAGGTTGGATGGAGCTTGGAGCAACCTGCTCTAGTGAAAGGTGTCCCTGCCCATGGCAGGGGGTTGGAACTGGATGAGCTCAAAGATCCCTTCCAACCCAAACCATTCCATAATTCTATGAAAAGCAACCTTCAGTGCCTATAAGCAAAGGTGGTCAGTGATACAGATGGATGCTCACTGTCTTTTAGCACAGGTGCAAATTGTGCCCTTTTTCCTTCATCTTTCTCCTTGAGTTTTCTCTTTATGGCTGTTGCTGTTCCTCCCCATCCCATTCCTGAGGTGGACTGTGTATGAGCTCAACTGTAGGGTGCCAGCACACTGATTGTAACCCTTCTGAGGGAAGTAGGTGGAGGCAGCAAGTGCCTCATCCCTAACGCGCGTGCCTTGCTGCTCCACATCTGAAAGGGTGTTGGGCAACTTCCTGCGCCGAGACGCGGCCATCGGCGTGACTCATGTCAGCACACGCAGCTCTGTCTCTGGGCAAGTGCACACTTGCAGGCTGCAAACCCCATCCGTGTCCCAGCGCAGCAGCTGAGAGAGTTGGTTTGGGTGCATGCTGTGTGTCTCCTTGCAGGTCCAGCCGCTTCCTTGGCTCCCGGAGAATGCACCTGCACATAAAACAAGATGACCCTGAGCTGCTGCTTCACTTTTTTTCTGGCTGGACTTCTATGTGTGATATGTGCTTATTCATAGAACCACAGGATCAGTGTGTTTGGAAAAGGCCTTCAAGAACATCAAGTCCAACCGGTCCCCAGCACTGCCAAGACCACCACTAACCCATGTCACTGAGGGCCTCATCTATATGGCTTGTGAGCACTTCCAGAGACGGTGACTCCACCACTGCCCTGGGCAGCCTGTTCCAGTGCCTGAGCACCCTCTGGGGAAGAAATTGTTCCCAATATCCAGTCTAAATGTCCCTGCAGCAATATCCCTGCTGCAGCTTGAGGCTGTTTCTTCTTGTCCTATCACTTGTTCCTTGGGAGCAGAGCACAGCCACCTCCTGACTCCATCCTCCTGTCAGTTGTAGAGAGCAATAAGGTCCCCCCTAAGCCTTCTTTTCTTCAGACTAAACCCTCCGGTCCCTCAGCCCTTCTCCATCAAACTGTGTTCCAGGCCCTGCACGAGCTCTGTTGCCCTTCTCTAGACCTGCTCCAGTACCTCAATGTCTCCATCATAGTGAGAGGCCCAGAACTGAACACAAGATTCAAGATGCAGCCTCACCAGTGCCCTGTACAGGGGGATGATCACTTCCATAGTCCTGCTGGCCACACTATTGCTGATACAGGATAGGATTCATTCCCTGTCATGTTACATGAGCTGCCTGACTTAGTGTGTGCTATGTGATGATGAACTCTCCATCCCACCCTCATCATGGGTAAATGCACACAGCAAAGCTCTGGGGTACTTGCAAAATAGAATTGAAGTCAGCAAGTGGCAGGCAGCTCACTCATGCATGCTTCAGGAATAAATTCCATCCTACAGAAGAAATGCTGTCTGATGCCAGCCACTGTCCACTGTCCGTATGACCCCGGGTACTCTGCCTCCCTGTGAAACGCGATGGCTATGGAAGCATGAGGCTTGGGTCACACTTGTATTTGGGGAGCGCTGCTGGCTGCTCCTCTGTGCTGGGTGCCTGCAGGTCTGCATGGCTGGCAGCCAGGAAGCCTAGCTGTTGTGTCTGGGGTCAGAATACCCTGTGACTGAGTGGTTGCTTGTGTACCAGAACCATTTCAAGAGAAGCCTGGAAGTGGGGCAGATAAGAAGATGAATAGCAGAATTCAATGATGGGGATTTTTCCTTTTTCTTTTTCCTAGTGTGTTCAAGCTTTTTACTGTTAGGTTCAAACAAGACTTAGAGCTCCCTACTTCTCCCTCAAAGCTTAGAGTATGTGAGGGACTCTGTTACATTTGCTATTGCTGCTGCAGAAGTTGCCCCCACCTCATCTTCTGCACCCTCTGTAAGGATCAGTTTATATGTAGTTTATTTATATAATTACTTTGGGTTTTTTTACTGCTGCTCGATCTTCAGGTTATCTGCTTACACAGCTGAGTGTCCAGTGTGCATCCTCCGAAAAGAGGATGGAGCCAGGAGGTGGCTGGTCTCTTCTCCCAAGGGATGAGTTACAGGACAAGAGGAAACGGCCTCAAGCTGCACCAAGAGAGGTTTGGATATTAGGAACAATTCCTTCCCCAAAGGGTGCTCAGGCATTGGCACAGGCTGCCCAGGGCAGTGGTGGAGTCACCGTCCCTGGAAGTGTTCACAAACCGTGTAGATGAGGCCCTCGATGTGGATTAGTGGTGGCCTTGGCAGTGCTGGGGACCAGTTGGACTGGATGATCTTGAAGGTCTTTTCCAACCTGGTTGATTCTAAGATCCTGTGTGTGTCTGGCTGTTTTCCCAAAGCCCATCTCTTGGAGCAGCTTATCTTGATACCACACTCAGGCCTCATTTCTTCTCTTGGGTTATTTTCAGGGCATTCCTGTCTTGCAGTATGTAGCTAATTCATGTTTCCTAGTTCATGTGCAGTCCCCTGTTTTTTTTCCTTTTTAACACTCTTATGGGATTGCATTGTGCTTAGATTTGGGGCCATGGTCCCTAGAAGCTAATTACTGGGTGTGGAGAGAGCTCAGTGACTGGAAAACTTCCACAAAGTAGAACTGAGTGAGTGGGAACTGAGGGGCTTGCTACTAAGCAGCAGCAGCAGTCACTCTTCCCTCATCCTCTGGTCTGTGAGGACCATCACCAGGCCCACTGTAGAATCATAGAATGGTTTGAGTTAGAAGGGGCCTTAAAGAGCAGGGCAACCTGTTCCTATCTGCTGGTTTGGTTTGGTTTAGGGATGTTGAGTAGTCAAAAGTAGGAGCTCATGACCATGCTGTATGAGAAGTGTCAGATGGCATCTTGTACTTTGAGAGTCTAGTTTTGCTAGAATGGATGCCTTTCTTCTGTGTTTAGAGACATGTTTAGAGACACTTGCATCTTCTGCAGTCTTCCCCCTGAGGGTGTACCTCAATGGACAGCCCCTGTATGATTAAACTGGGCCATTTTTCTGTACAAGAAACCTGCCTGGTCCACATGTTGCAGTGTGGGATCACTGTATAGGAGAAAAGGTAATGTTATACCACAGCCATGGTGAGGAGAGGACTGATTCTGATACAAAGTGTTTTGGAAACAGGAAACCAAGTCCAGCCGTTGTAGAGTAAAACTAAGAGCGAGTTGGCCAAGAAGGTCATCATGGTAAGGAGCATCGCTCTGCTGTGTAGGGATGTGGGGAAAAACTGATGCTTTGGGAGCAGGAACTGGAAAAATAGCAACCAGTGAAGCTTCGCAATCACAAAGCTGTACTGGTGATATGGGTGGGTTTGCGCTACAGCTGTTAAACTAAATCTTGCAGAAGGTCACTTGGGGTGAAGCTTCAAATTGTTGGTTTTCAGTTGAAAATAGGGAGTTCTGGTTCTTTAAGGCTGAAGAAGGCAGAAAAGCTGGATGGAGCAGATAGCATTATGTTTTCCAGTGTTAGTAAATTGGTACTGACACCAGCTGGAATGTAGCTTATTTCTGTTTCAAGAGGATGGTAGAGAAGCACATGGAAGGGTTACCCTGGAAGGGGAATTAGCGTCAGAATTATTTTGCAAGGCATGTGCTCAAATGGCTCGCTTGTGAACGTTATCAATGGCTTACATTTTTTTGCATGTTAGTCCATTTAGCAAGCAGTGTTTCAGGAACATGACCAGGAGGCATCTTTTGAAAAGCTGCTATTGGCAGTAAAGCATTTCTTTTTTAAGCACTTCTTCCCCCTCCACTTTCTGTGACACCAAAGGGGTTTTTCTTAAGAGTTTAGATTTCATTGCTGTTTTGTTTTGTTCGTTTTCTTCACTTCCCAATTTCTCTGTTAGACTGTTTTCATGTGCATGGTTTAAATCTGAGGCACAGGAAGCCTGATCCGACAGTGATTGCAGCCTTTGGAAAGGCTTCTCCCTGGCCAAGGCTCACAGGCTGTGGGCCATGCACAGTGTCTGGAATGGGGTCTGGGCATGTCTGAGTTCACATATCATTTTTGTTTGAGATACGTATTTCGATCACAAACCCACTTTGTGTGTGTGTATGTGTACTTGATATAAAAATGAACATTTTTTGTCATACAAGTTAGCTCTCAGATGAAACCACTCTTCCCTGCGCTATGGTAAGGGTTTCATCCCTTCCCTTTGGCAGTTTTGCAGCATTTCTTTTCCTCATATTGGACCTTTTCATTGCTTTTAGCTCCCCTTTTTGTTTTATTGGTTTTGTTTTCCCCTGCCTTTAATTATATCACAGGATGAGGGAGAATATTGACGTTAAAGGGATATTAAAATGAGAGAGGCTTGGAAGTATTTTGGCAAACACCTGGAAAGCCTTTCTTCTTCGAACACACCATGCTAAGGTTGAAAAGAAACCTGTGAGCTTATGGCTTATCTGGTCTTTCAGTTGGGTTTTTTTTGTTTCAGGCTGGCTTTGGGAAGCTGAGAACTGCTTTTTAAATGGTTTTTAAACCAATTATTTTCAATTCCCCCTCTCTCCTTTGCAAACCATGAAGAGCAGGAAGGACATTGCCTGCCATGGGTGCTACCCTAATGGGAGCATCTCTGGGTGCCCTTTGTCACTGGTGGGGTGCAGCTGCCTGCTTTCTCCTCTGCAGACAACAGCTCCTGGCTCACCAAAGTCTATGGCTGAGAGGTGATTTTGTCCTCAGGAGACCTTAATGCCTTTAGTTGTCCTGGATACGTGACATCATATAGTGTTGTAATCAAATATAGGCCTTTCACAGGGCTGGGAAACGGGGGGTACAGCTGACCTCCAGCCACTGCTGTGGGGTGGGCAGGGAAGGGAGCAGGGCCACCCGAGACAAAGGAGATGAGTGAGGGAGGGAAGATTAAATTAATGGTGGGAAAAATGGCCTGGTGTCATGCTTTAATGCTCTTGGTGAAGCAGATGTGGTGCTTTTCATCGATGGAGTTTCAGTAATCATGCAGAGATGTACTTTTTTTGCTGCTCTTCCCTTTTAACATGCAAAAAAGTTGTGGCTGGTCCCATGCTGTGTGCCTGCTGGCTTGGAAGCTTGTCCCAGACTTGTGTAGGTGAGCAGTGACAGTCATTTATTTGCGCAGTTCTTGGGCTGCTTTAACAGCACAATGCATTCTGTGATGTATTTAAGTCAGGAGAAGCCCCGGTGTTGATACGCTTCTGTAGATACCGGGGAATATAAAAATCTATAGAAGAGTTTGCTACTAGTGTAGTTGCTTGTGTGCAAAAAGCATGTATGCATCTTTTTAAATACTCTCAAAGTATTTATATTAGTACCAAAACCGTGCGTGGAGTTCACAAATGCCCCAGCCCTGTAACTAAGGCAGCATGCCCTGAGCTTGGTGCAGCAAGAGTGGTTGCAGAGCTGCTCTCACTAACAGAATTGTGATATGACTAAACATCTCTTATCCTGACTTTAAACCATATTCTACTGCTCAGACTGGAACAATGCACAGTAATATATTGTTTTCTTATTTTCTTTTTAATTTTAAATCGGGAGGGAAATCACTGCATTGTTAGCAGCACTAGCAGAGGTGACTTTGTTGCTTGGCTGGTCCTACAGAAATAAATAGGTATGTTTAGTTGTGGAGAAGGTTGTCCTAACCCGGGGCACTGATGTTGTGCAGATGCCAAATGGCACCTTCCATCTGACGCCATTGGACAGTGAGGAAGGGTCAAGCATAGTTCTCTTCCAGGGATGGGGTTGGCTGAAGATTTGCAAGGGAATATTTCATACAACATGAGTCAAGTAGGGGGAGACCATATAACCATATAGCAGTCGTTCAGTGCCTAAAGGGGCTACGAGAAGTCTGGAGAGGGACTTTTCACAAGGGCCTGTAGTGATAGGACAAGGGGGAATGGCTTTAAACTGACAGAGGGGAGACTTAGATGAGATACAAGGAAGAAATTCTTCCCTGTGAGGGTGGTGAGACATTGGCACAGGTTGCCCATAGAAGCTGTGGCTGCCCCATCCCTGGCAGTGTCCAAGGCCAGGTTGGACAGGGCTTGGAGCAACCTGGTCTGGTGGAAGGTGTCCCTGCCCATGGCAGGGGGTTGGAACTGGATGAGCTTAGAGGTCCCTTCCAAACCAAACTGTTCTAGGATTCTATGGCTGAGAACTGTGAGCTAGTATGTAGTAAAGAGGCGCTGAACAAGGAGGTGAGATTAATCATTACAAGGAAAATGGTACAACTCATATTGCAGCAGAATTGGGGTTTGTCTCCATGTAGGAATTTTATCTCTTGGTTTGTTTGTTTTGACTTCTTTTTTTTAATTTAAGAAAGGATTGGAAAAGTAGCATAACCCCATGGATATATTGCTGTGTATGAAGCCAGCCATCGCTGAGTGCCAATATAAATCTGCTGTGACGGCTTGGGGGAGAAGTAAATTGTGGGGAGCAAAGCTATTTTTGACTGAGCAGTTGGCTTTGCTTTAGTTTAAACTTTTTATTTTTGTTTATTTTTAATGATTGGATTGGTTGTTAATCGCACCTATCGCTGCCTTAAACAGACAATTTGGGGACGGTTTCCAGCACTAGTACTGGTGAGCATAGGTGCGGGTTTTCCTGTCAAAATGGCTTTGCAATAGCTGCTGCAAAAGCATGATGACAAGAGAAGAAATTACTGATGGGAAACCTGGTGCATTTTCTGGGGAGGCACATATTCTGCCCCCAGTACTTGCCAGGCACCAGGAGGTGCTGGCAGGGCTCTGGTTCTTGGGAAGCGTAAGAATATCTATTGCCTTCCAATGTCACCATGTCACGTCTCCATCACACACATCATTCCCCTTCTCCCAAATAAGAAGGCTAGGCAAATACATCTCCAGGCAGGCTGGGCAGTATAACTGAGTGTAATTCTTTGTTTGTTTGGGGGTTTTGGAGGTTTTTGTACTGTTAATACAAATCTCATCCATAGTTGGAGTGTCTTATGTTTATAGCAGGCTGCTCTAGTCTCTGTAATATGTGTGTGTGTATATGTGTACAGTTGAGTGGTTTTCTTGGTCTGTACTTCTGGTACAGCTGTGTCGGCCCAAGCTGTAGGTGCAGTGAAGCTGTGACATGGTCACATCAGCAGGAAAAACCCAGCTGTTGCCGTCACCTGGTTTGCTAGATGACTGCTTTTAAAACTCTACAAGCAAGAAGCTGTTCATTGTTAGTGTAATGCTGCTAAAGCATGACTGTCCTGTTAGACCGTGCGTTCTGGGTGGTGTTTTTTATAGATGATAACATTAGAGTTGGGTGGGTTTTTGGGGGTTTGGTTTATTCAGTTTTTCCCATCAGGGAAAAAATCCAAAGTGAATGCTCAGCCATTATTTCTGTGACAGCCTCGAGCTGCCACCCCAGTGGATGGTCACTTCCTCTTGAGTGCTGATCTCGCCACTCTCTGCTTTGCAGGAGAGCCTGGGACAGAGCAGCAAACCCTTGCAGCAAGAGAAAAAGGTGGTCCTGTGGACCTGGGTAGCTCTATAAGACCCAACTGATGAACTGATAGACTGGCCAGATCTTTCCCTAGTGGAAAGGGGAGGCAAAACTTGGGAGTGACTGTGACTTGTATGGGGTTGTAAAGACTTCATTCACACTGAGACCACAAATTCACTTTACTCTGATTTAAGTTTTGCAACTTGTTTTTCACTTGTTTGGCACCAAGGCAAACACTTCTTCGTAGGTCAATCTGCAATATAATGAGTGTAACGAAGAGTTCATGTGAGAGCTGAATGGATCAGATCCTACCTGTGTCTGTTAAGGTCTTTTTCAGACTTCAGATGCTGACATCAAAATAGCTATTATTTCTGTGTTCAGATTGGTGTTTCAAGATAGATACAGCAGTTTCCAAATGTTTACCTTAAGTTCTGGGTATAACCCAAGGGGAGTTAACACATGCTCGTGAGATTATTGGCTTGTGTTGGACCCTGACTCTTCAGTGGCTACGGTATTCTTGTACAATGTGGGAATGTAGAGGGACTTTTTGCTGGGGAGGGACTTCTGACAAGGGCCTGTAAGGACAGGACAAGGGGGAATGGCTTTAACCTGACAGAGGGGAGACTGAGATGAGACATTAGGAAGAAATTCTTCCCTGTGAAGGTGCTGAGGCCCTGGCACAGGGTGCCCAGAGAAGCTGCAGCTGCCCCATCCCTGTCAGTGTTCAAGGCCAGGTTGGACGGGGCTTGGAGCAACCTGGTCTGGTGGAAGGTTTCCCTGCCTGTGGCAGGGGATTGGAACTGGGTGAGCTTTGAGGTCCCTTCCAACCCAAACTCTCTGTGATTCTAAGGTACAGCCCCACATTTGGGTTTGGTGGGCTTCCACTGAATGTGGTTTTGAAGGTTTGCATTAATTTCTGACCATCTCTTTTGTTGCAGACCAATAAAGCTAAATGGGTCCAGTCACTGGAATGACTCCGGATAAGAAAGCTGAAACACCCGGAGCAGAAAGAGCTGCAGGACTATGGCAGTGTCATGGCATGGGAAGCTTGCCTGATGCAGGCGATGCCGGCAGGCCAAAGGCCACGGTGGTGGACAGAGATTCAGCAGACGACGAGCTCACAAACTTGAACTGGCTGCATGAAAGTACTAACCTGCTAACAAACTTCAGCCTCGGGAGCGAGGGTCTTCCGATCGTTTGTCCTTTATATGACATTGAGGGTGACAGCGTGCCATCCTTCTCACCGTCCTGCTACCAGAACCCTGAAAAGAAATCCTCCACTTCCAAACCCCCCTACTCTTTCAGCCTTCTCATTTACATGGCGATTGAGCATTCTCCCAATAAGAGCTTGCCAGTCAAAGAGATCTACAGCTGGATTCTGGAGCGCTTCCCCTACTTTGCCACGGCGCCCACCGGCTGGAAGAACTCGGTCCGACACAACCTCTCCTTGAACAAGTGTTTCCGAAAGGTGGAGAGAGGCCATGGCAAGGTGAGAACTGGTGGGAGGGAGGTGGGTCAGGTCTGAAATTCAGGAGGAATGGAGAAGACTCTGTTCTTGAGGACTTTTGGTTTGGTTTGATTTGGTTTTTCCCCCTCCATGTCCTGTAATGCTTTATTTGCAGGTGGAGATGGTTTGGAAATGCCACTTCTGACAGATCACAGGATGACAGAAGTCATTTGGGTTTCGTATTTAGTGCTGGCCTGTGTAGAGCTAGCAGTGGTCATACTTTCTAAAACTCGTTAACATGCCATTGCAAAGGACCCTGTTTTCAGTTACTTATAATTTTGTTAGCCTGCAATACCTTGCCTTAAATTTCAGGCATCTTGGGATATCTTTTTGCTGAAGCTTCTTAAACTGGTGCTCTCTCTATATTCCAGTGCTTAAATATCAGTGTGTGTTCCTCCTTCAATGCTTTTCCAGCATGGCCATGGCTACAATTGCACTGGCAAGCAGAAGAAATTGTAGGATGCCAAGCAGGGAAGCATTGGTGATGCCCATTTGGGTGCAGATGTGGCCTTCTGCAAGTCACCTTTGCTTGCAGGCACACTGTATGAACGTGTCTGAGTGTTTCTCAATGTAACAGCTGCCTTGAATATGAAAGTCTTTCATTTGTGATCTTCCTTTACACTTACCACAATAACTATCTTAGTTCTTGCATTTAATGTACTGTATTGCTTTAACCTCTGTCATAACATAACAGTGTGTGTCTCTGCGTGGTGCAGACACAAGCTGCACTCCTTAAATTCAAGGATACTCTTCCCCGTACAAGTTCTTTCTTCTCCTGACCATTACAATTTTACTAGTGACTTCCTTTTCCCTCTCTCATTTCCCATCCCATTTCTCAAAGAGCTGGCTCTGACTTAAATAAACCAACATACCAGAAGTCAACAAACAAATCCCGGACGCGTCTGCTTGGAGGTCAGCCTGAGTGGTAACAGGCTTGTTATCAGAAGCATGTGCAATGCCTGGCGTGCTTGACAGCCTCTCGCTGTAGATAAACGTCCTGGAGCTGAGTGGGCATTGGGAAGGATTGTCTTGTACTGGTAGGACTAGATGCCCCATCCCTGGCAGTGGTCAAGGCCAGGTTGGACGGAGCTTGGAGCAACCTGGTCTAGTGGAAGGTGTCCCTGCCTGTGGCAGGGGGTTGGAACTGCTTTAAGGTCCTTTCCAACCCAAGCCATCTATGTTTCTATGCTTTTCAGTATCCCTGCTCCTACATTAAATTGTTAGGGTGTTGTTTTCCTAAGCAGCAGCTTTGCTTGGGACAAAAGACTTTTTGCTGCTGTATGGCAAGTTTGGTAACTCTCCCATAGCCAAGGCCTGCTGAGTGTTGGGATGGGCTTTTAATATGGCTGCAGGTGTTGTAATGGAGTAGCTACAGGCTGTGCATGTGTGAAGGATGTGGATCTGAGCAGCCAATACAGGTGGCAAAAGTGCCATTAAGGGTCTGTGTGGCTCCATCGAGGAAGAGAGACAAGAGTTTCAGAAGAATTAAGGAAAGCAAGGAAAATCTCCTATACTGGTATACGAGTTCCTGCTGTCTGTGAAGCTGCCATTTAAAGCTCAGCTCTTTCCAGCCTGGAAACACTCAAGGTTTAGCATCAAAACCTCATGTCTTGGCGTGTGGCTGGAGGAGCTTGAGACTGCCTGGTCCTCTACTCAACCTCGCAACCTCCCCAGTATTGCTGGGCTCAGAGGATGGCTTGCTGCTGGATACGACATCTCTAGGAGGAAAACCACAATGCAGAATAGCTGCCATCACTACCAGTAAGGTGATGCTGATGTGCTCTGTCAGCATTTTCCCAGGGCTGTTTCCAGACACTGTGCAGCTCTCTAATTCTTAAGAACAGAAACTGCATTTACCAAAAACACCCGCCCCACAAAGCCTCCCCTGGAAGTTTACTGAAGCTTCCCCATTTCCAGCGAACAGTGGTTTAGTCTTTATCCTCTGCCCTGCTTTGGAAAGGACCAGATGAGAGTACGGCTCCAAGTTGTTCCTGCAAAACAAGTCTTTGGGGCACAGCAATGCATGTAGACTCCATGGGAGATGATGGGAACTCTCAGAGCCTCCTCAGGTGTCACTTTGGAGCAAGCAGCTGTAGCTTCCAAGCTTATTTTGCAGATGGTGTTGCCTGGAACGTGTGCTAGCCATGGTTACAGCCATGCCTCAGGTGCTTTCCTGAGAGGGCAGGATAACTGTATTTTCTTCCATTTTTTTCTTTGTTAATGGCATCTTATTTGTGTCTCAAAGGGAGTGCGAGTCAGCTTCAGTCCCAAGCACCTGGGTAAGCAGGGAGGCCCATGGCACGTTGCATCAGAGGAGCATGGTTTATTTTGGGTGAGAAGGGTTTTAAAGCCTTGCAAATGAATCTGGGCTCTCGTATTGGAAGAGTGTGTTTGATAGGAAGGGGGGTCTGTGCCCCACATTCCCAGGGCAGGGTGAGGATGCTTTATGATGCCTCCATGGGTACTGTTGCTAGCCATTGGCTATGAAATGATTTTGCCCAGAGAGGTGGTGGATGCGCCATCCCTGGAGACATTCAAGGGCAGCCTGGATGTGGTTCTGGGCATCCTAGTCCAGTGGACACTCCCTTGTGAGGCAGCACTGCAGTCAAGAGGAGGAACTTCTCATATTTGGGAAAGAGAATGTATTTACGTCACATTTCTACTATAATATACACTGTCCTTTCTGTAAGCATATGTTGTGATGCTGCTGTACCTAAGTGGTTTGTCAAAGTTTACCCCAGTTGAAAGAGCTGAAATACCCTTTCTTACTACAGTTACGGTTTTGCTCATGCCTGCAGTCATCCCAACAGAAGATTTCTGGTGATTCTCTGGTAATGGTGGTTGGGAGCTGGAGCTGATGAACAGCTGGAGCCAGTGCCTGGGACACCTGCTTGCCTTCCAGTATACCTGCTGTGGCCTTGGTGCCGCTGAAGATGTGTAGTTGTGATTACAGGCTCAATTTGATGTCATTGCGATTCTGAGCAATCCTCAGAAGATATACCTAATGCACTTTAAGCACTGTCATGTAGCCTTGGGATTGGAGGGAGAGAGGTCTACAGGGCGACATTGCTCTTTTTGAAGGAGCAGTGTCTGATATGCAAACTTGAAGTGAAAGGTGGTTTGGAGTAGGAAGCCCTGAGGAGCCTCCCTGCTCTTTGTTAGATTTGATTTTACAATTGTGGGTTTGGGGAATTTTTTATTAATCATTACCACTGGGGAGAAAAGGTGGTGGGAGGCAGGAGCAGCATCCGCATCAAGCATCAATTTGGCATGCTGCTGCTCGTATGGATGTGGCCCTGCCATTGTTTCCTCCAGGAGGTTGAGGAGACAGGGCTTGAGTATCTTCAACAGATCTCCCTTTCTTTTTCTTGGTAGGTGTGTCTTTTTTTTGGACAAGACATGGTGCTAGACAACCTGTGTGGCTGTTCAGGTATTCAGGCAATGAGCAGGTCCCATCTGTAAGCCTGTAGAGATAGGAGAAATATGTCTATGATCTGATAAACCTCTTGGTGGGTACACGACGAACCTCCATGCATACACACAGTATTTTCCAGCAGGCAGCTCAAGTGGAAGCAGTTGGTGAGAACAGCCCATACCTGATGGAACCACAACCGCTGCGCAGGGCTGAAGCTGGGTGCTTCAACAGTTGCCCCACTGTTGATGTGAAATGGTAACCTCCACAGGCAGTTTAGCATTTTAGGTCATAGTAGACTTGGTCTTTGGTAGGAGAAATGGCAGAGTCTGTTCTGTTGCTGTGGTTAGACCTCTGGTTTCTTTTCAAGCTGGATGTATCTGTGTTCTATGGGATTTCCAGCTCCAGCTGTGCATGGCTTTCCCCTAAAGTGTGACACTAGCAAGACCTGTGCTGGATTGCCACTGTGCATCTTTGTTAAGGCAGCAAACGTGAGGGAGATGGTGCATACAGGCAGCTCCATGGGCATCACCACTTCTTTTGTTTAATGTCTGCTTTTAGTGCAAATAATGGTGGGTGAAAGTGTGATTTCACATGATGCTTAACCCAATCCAACTACCCAAAGAAGTATACTTAACCCAGTCTGACTACTCAAAGAAGACGTCACCCTGTTTATTGCCTCTTGCACTGGACTGAGTTGAGTGTCTGTCTGGCTTCAGCTTGCTGTTGGCAATACCCACCCAAAATCCTTGTGTTGTGTTGTCAGGGCAGCAAACTGGTGGGAGTACCTGGCTGGGAAGATGAAAGAGGGAAACTAACTCCATTCTGGCTGCAGGCCCAGCTGAGCAGCATTAGGCGTCAAGTGGAAGTGCTTGCCTGAACTGGCAGATAAAACGGGTGGTAGTCTCAAAGTTACCAAAGGGAGAAAAAAAGCAACCCCCAACATTAAGGGCTGGGTTGCTGGGGAAAGCGTCTGGGTGAGGTGTGGGAAAGGGATAAAGGATGTTAGTCTGTCATTGAGATGATGGATGGAGCCGTTTGGGAGGGTACCCCCCTGTTAATACCTAGCTGGCTAAACCATCCTGCCAGCCATCATGGCTGTTTAATTAAAGGTAAGCTTCTTGACAGGTATCTTGCAGGCTGTGTTCAGTTTTAGCATGAAAAGATGAGCATTAAGAAAGATTCAGGTTAAAAAAATAAATAACTGAGAGATGCTGCAGCTCAGAGATCTCTATGAAAGGCAGTAGCTTCAACTAAAATTGTCTCTTTCTCAGCTGGAGCTCTCTCTGGTTTGATTTTTCACTATGTATAGCACAGTATTTCCTCCTTTCAGGAAAAGCCCTATGACCTAATAGGACAATGGATTTACGTGCTTTGTGGGTCCTTTTTGGTCTTAATTCATTGACCATCCATAAAATGGTGCTTAACTATTGGTACATCAAATTTAATAGTAAGAATAACTAGCACAGTGGTGCTTGCATTGTTAGGTGCATCAGAATACATTAATTGTGTTTTTAGCCAGGCATTTGGCAAGATGCTGTTGCAGGGTTGTGTAAAGTTAAATGAGTATGTACATATGTAAAGGGAAGGGTGCTTTGGTTTCTTAGAAACCTCTTAATTGAAAGACTGCTGATCAATTCACTGGTGCCTGGACAGATCCTTAAACTCACAGCTGTATTTACCAAGTGTTAAAATAAGGTTTACAGCTTTCAGTGGACAAACATGAAAGGGAATGGAGCTTTGGAGGTACTATCCCAAGCTATAAGGCAGGTGCTTCTGTACCATATAACGAGGGTCTTGGGACCACATGCTCACACAGGGAATGCCCCCTTCTCGTGCAAGCAATGGAGCTGCCTGAGGATGATTCACATCACCCGTACTGTGCTGGATGCTGACATCATTGCCTCTTGGGAATGTTACATTAGAAATGACTGTAACAGCCTGGCCCCTGGCTCTTCTAATTTGCAGTATTTTTTTCTTGCAGGTGAATGGAAAAGGTTCATTATGGTGTGTTGACCCAGAATACAAACCTAATCTTGTCCAAGCACTGAAAAAGCAGCCTTTTCCCTCAGCGCTCACATTTTATACACCGCCGGCGTCACCACCGAGGTAGGTGAATTTTCTCATCCAAGAAAGGTGTGTGTGGTTACAATAGAGGAAGTGCCCATGGAGATGTTGATGTGGTGTTACCGGCTGCCACCAAAGAGAAGAATTTGAGTGGGGCTTAGGTGAGACTGGCTAAAAGAGCTGGGGAGATGTAATGAGCTCAGGCTTCTCAGATAGTTCATCTGGGGTTCATGTCCAAGTCACCTTCATAACTGTGGGAGAGTTCAAGAGAAGCAAGTCAGGGCTGTGGTGGGTGCTTCCTGGTGATCCTGTATCTCTGGAGGGCAGGCTGTCACAGGAACTGGAGCAAAATCCTTCAAACGTGGTTCATCAGGACTGATCTAGGGTGCCTGGTGCTGCTAGCTTGGAAGGAAGTGTGGCTGTTCTCCTTTAAGTCACTCATCTGGATATAAAATGTGTATATTATACTGCCATAGAAAACAACTTTTCCACAATCTGAAGAGCTTAAGAGAGGTTGATCTGAGAAAGGTGTGTTTTTCTTGGAGGCTGTTAAAAGCATTTTGCAGCAGGGATGGGATGAACAGCCTTTACCATAAACATACTTGGAAGTGGAGCTTGCCAGACTTCCTCACCTGACCCATTTTAACATTAGACAATAGATTTTGGAGAATTTGAAGTGAACAACCTCAGTAGAAGAAGAGGAACTGCTGCTGGGTCAGCCTATGGGGTGGGATGGAGAGGTAAAGGAGAAGGACAGAAAGCAGAGAGGAATGCATTGCTGATGGTGAGCTCAGTTTTTAGGTAGGCATATGGCCGGTTTATCTAGTTTAGCAAAGAATTTGGGTGAGATAAGAGATAATTACAGTCTCTGAACACTGCCCTATGCCTTAACCTTATTGTGAGGAGTTTCCTTAACAAACAAGAGGACCTGGGATTACTGGAGGAGGATGTAAAACTGATAACATCGAGCAGACATTTATAAGGGTCCAACAGGTCACTGACCCCGGGAGCTGGCACCCCCGTGCAATCTTTACCTGTCTCGCAGTAGCTGCAGATTTGTGTGACATGGGCTTTTCCATTGGGCTTGTAACCTCCAAGATGAAACAGTGGTCTCTGACCTTCCAGCCGTCTTGAGCTGTAAAAGGGTCATGTTGAGTTTGAAAGAGCCAAGCTGAAGTGTCCTGTTTTCAGCAGGAATGAGAACATTACTAAAATAACCCTGAAGCACTTAAGAAATAGTGAAATTGAAACATAAGAGATGGCTGGTGGTATTGTAAGGCTTTCTATGGGAACAAAGATTATTGAAACTACTGTAACTGGACTCCAGATGATAATGCTTTTACAGGCTTCAATGTTTCTCTGTAAGGGCACGAACTTCTGGTTTTTGGTGCAACCTGAGTGAAGGTTTTGGTCCTTGAAAGCTTTCTTAACACTGTGTCTGTGTTAACGTGGTAAAACTTTTAAAATTCAAAGAATACTGCAGATGGGAAGGGACCTCTGGAATGCTGTCTGTCCAGACAGAGGAGCAGAGGATCCGGACAGACTCAGCCCACGGCAGGGCAGGTCATTCAGAGCCTCAACCTCTTCAAGATTAGTCCGATGATACAAGCCCTGAAGTTATGATTTACCTTGCTTGTCGAAACACAACACACTGAGATTAGGTATAGGGAAGGAGAGATGTTACCCAAATGCTGAAGTACTTGCAAGATCAGGACTTCAATTTGAAGCTGTTGTTTTGGGTACCTTTTTTTTCCTTCACTGAAGGACTAGTCACACTTGCCAGCTATCACAGTTACAAGGAAATCCTGGCCCTAATGAAGCCACATGGCAAAATTCCCACTGACTTCAATATACGAAGGGTTTTGCAGTGCTTTTATTTACTAGGACAACAAAGTAAACCCATCATTTTAAGAAACTGAACTTTTCCCTAATGGAAGCTGGTTTATTTTCCTTTGATAATAATAATAAAACCATTTGTATGACTTTCAGGAAAATGGATTTATCTTTTTCCCTTCCACGTTCAAAATTCTTGGATTAGATTTAAATTCGGGAGTAATTTTGGAGAGGGGCCCTCAAGGGGCCACCTTGTGTGTGAAAAGAGAAAGAGGAAGCCCCAAGTTGCAGCTGGAGAGAGGCTGGAAGGACTGTCCACATTCATCTACAGGCTGATGCTAGAGTTTGGCTGTGACTTGTTGTGGGAGGGCTATGTGTATGATCATAGGTGATTGGCTTTACTGATGTGTCTTATTTCCACACAGCTTGTTCAATAAGTCAATGCACGGCCCCTGTGTTTGGTTTCTAGCACTACATGTATTATATCCCTTAGCTCTGGGGACAGGCAGGGTCCTCATCTTCCTAATACCTTATGCATATGTATAGCTTGCCTTAATACTAAGCATTAATTTGCCCTAAGAAAGCTCTGTGTGGATATGATTCTTGGAGGATCTGAGATCAGAAAAAAAGATGAAGATGTTTCGCATCTCTTTGTACAATGTACCTGCAGGCTGCAAAGCCAACCACGGTGGGGTGTGCCCATTGCTTTCCTTGTGGCTTTCATTTTTTTATTATTATTTTATTTTTTTTTCCCCCATTTTTGGATCTGTTCCCTTTGCACTCCTTCAAGAAAATGCAAGTTTTGCACATATTCATGTTCAGCTGCACTGGATCTTTTTCCCTTTAGTTGCCACACTGGGAGATGCTTAAGTGGTACTCTCCTTTTCAGTAGCTTTTGTTGCCAGTGCCAGGCAGGCTGCTTTGCTGCCAGAGCTCCTTCCATAGCTCAGATGATGTATTCCAAGCCACCTTGCTTCATTTCTTTTCCTCCTGCATTATGGCAACCTTTGGTGCTGTTACCAATGGCCAGCTGAGTTTGGATAACATGATGGCAGGTTGGGCGTCCCTCATTAACATCTGTGTGGAGTAGCTGATCTCATCTCAGTGTTGTTGAGATGTGTGCAGCCACAGCAGCAGCCAGCAACCAGTGAAAAATATTTTATATAAAATTCAACTTAAAAAAATGTAGATTTTCGTTAAATAAATATATTTTAGAAAAATGAAGTCACCGTCTGAGTTTTAATTCGTGATCTAGAGAAGTTAAAAAGAAATGTGAAGCATTTAGCAGCTTTGTGATTTTTTGGGGGGAGATTTGTGGCTGTGCCTTGTTCTGAAAAATAGAGCTGCCTAAATATGATAAATGTGAAAGGTGAACACACCTTAATGATAGAAATCGCCCCATTAATCCCATGAGGTTGCTGTCGCAGGTTGGGCTTGAAAATTCTGCCCATTACCCTTTGAATTCTTCCAGCAATGCCGTAAAAGACGCACACTTCTGTGTTTCATGTGGTGTTACTAGTTGTGTACTATTTCTGTTGTATTTGTTTCTGAATGTTTGCTACTGTATTTTTAATGAACTGGATAATTAGGACTGGCTGTGCAGCGGAAAACCATGTGAGTTTTAATTTGCCCTTTATTCTGTAGAGGTAATAAGTGGTACTTTGCAGGTGCAAAGCTGATCTCCTAACACAACAATGCAGGCAGCATCACCAAAGCAGCCCAGCTTCAGATAACTTAAAAATGAGGAGATATCTTGGTTTGACAGGGTTTTTTTGGCTCTTCCCCAGCTTTTTGCATGACACTACCTTTTGTTTTTGTTACTCTCCCACTACCATTTCAAAGAACAGATGGACACAAGTGGTCCTTAACTGTTCTGTTGCTCCTGGGCTGTAAGCATTGCTTCATAAGCTCATGTCTTGTTCACGTGGAGGTTTTACTTAGTAAAAATCACTGTTTAAAATCCAGTCTTTAGGCAGGTGCATAAACTCTGTTGAGGTTAGTATCTCTTGCCCAGCAGATTTTTGCTTAGTGTGTGTGTGGTTGGAGGTGTTTTCCAAATGCTGCTGATGGCTTACAATGCCCCATAAACCATCAACCAACGTGTCAGGCCATCTACTAGGGGCAATAGAAATTGCTTGCCTACTGAACTGTGGTGATTGGGTTGGGTTTGTGTTTACCTCTCTATGATCATATTATTGTGACTACTGTAATTTGTATAAATTTGCCTAATCAGGGCTTGGCTTTGACCTGTTGCATTTCTCTTCAGTAGGTCAGTGTCCCCTCACTACCTAACCTCAGTCCTTCAGCAGAATCATGGCCGATCTCTCAAAGGTAAACATTTCATTTTCATTTGCTTTGCTCCTCTGGCTTTAGTCACAAGTGTGTGCTGAAGCCCAGCTCATGCTGTGTATGGACCTGCTCTGAAGGGTCTGCTAGATTATGATGTAGTAGAATGCATACTTCTTGTATTAACCCCCGTATGTTAAGTTTAAATCCTGAAGATAAATTTTAACGTGTAGTAGAAGCTGTCTTATTCTGCCAGCAAGGTATTTAGCAGGCCCATCGCTCCCAAATACAGCCTGTTTAAAGAATGAATATTGCAGTAGAAAACAAATCAGAAAGCTACATGTCACTACACTGGTTCGACTGGTTACCAAGAATAAAAAGCATCAACTTTTAATGTATGAAACTGGTGAGATGTGGCCACAGAAAAGTCCCTTAAAATGATGAGTATGCTTCAGATGAGTATTTCACAGCTGTGTTGTCTTTTTCACTCCCTTCTTCAAAAAGATGGGCACAAGCTGGTGTCATTGCCAGTGTAATTATGGAAGAAGACCTGAGTTCTGGATATTAACCCAGATAATAGCATAGCCTCATGTTGTTTTGTTTAGTTGAAGGTGTCACCTTAAAATTATAAAATGTTCATTTTAACTCTTGGAAGAGAAGAATAGGATGGGTTTAATATACATATGCTCCAAATACAGGTCTTGATACTGCAGGCTGCAATACTGCCCCTCAACCAAGTTTGTAACCCTCTGTGTTTCCTGTATTAGTAATGAAGTAGGTGCAGGAGAAACCAAGTCATGTTCACATCCAAAAGCTTTTATGTGATATAAATGTTAGTTTAACCATCGTCACCAAAAACTGGTGGAGAAAGATTGGACCTGACCGAGTCATGCTCAGTATATTACTGTGGATGAGTAATCTCTTCTAGCCATGGCAGGAACTCTGACAGGTTTCAATGAGCATTAGGGTCAAGAACTTGGCCATAGTTCTGGCCTAGGGGTTTCTAATTTTGCTTTCCATGAGGAAAACCAGCCAGCCAGCCAGATTCAGATTTTAAAAACAAAAAGCGAATTTAGGATGGAAATCTGGTTTTCATTGACAGTCAAATGCAAATGGAAGTAGCAACAGCTCTTGAACAGGAGATGGTTACTTCATTTTCCCATATGTACCTTTAAGACAGTTTTCTTTGTTTTAAAACATTTCAGTGGGCCTTGGTACCAGGAGGTACCATGGTAGTCAGCATGCTGGGAATCACAGCATTTCTTCTGAAGAAGCCTGTTCAGCCCAGGTCTTGCACCATTTCATTGAAGGCTTGTCCTTGTCAATAATAATAAGGGCTTTTTTCAAGTGCTGTGAATTGTGCTCAGTTTTTAAAGGGCTAATTCCAAGAAAAAGTGAGCATAAGTTAATTTGTCATGGAGGAGTGTTGTTAAAGCTCTTTCAAAGGGTTAATGAAAGGCCCCTGATGCAGAAGGACTTGAGCAGCATAGCAGACATCCAGCGCTCTGCTTTTGCTAGCACAGTAGGCTAGCAAGGTTGTTTTTAGTTTTTGGCCTCAATCCAGAAATATTGGTTAGGCAGCAAAGCCAAGTATTTTTAGAGACCAAGCAGCTGCCTGGTCCACACAGATGATAATTACCATGCATGCAGACAGGTTTTATGGTGGTACCCAGGTGGCAAGGAAGCATCTTTGGCTGGCTGGCTTCTGTAGAGCTGCTAGGTCTGGGATTCCCAGGGATTAGAATCACAGAATCATACAATTCCAGGTTGGAAGGGACTTCAAGGAACATCTGGTCCAACCTTTCTAGGCAAAGCACGACCTGGAGCAGATGTTCCAGCGCCTGTCCAGCCAAATCTGAGAAGTGTCCAATGTTGAGAAATTCACCACTTCCCTGGGGAGACCATTCCAATGGCTGTGAAACATTTTCCTCTTGCATTCAATTGGAATCTCCTCAGGAGTAACTTGTGCCCATTACCCCTGGTCTTTTCCATGTGACTCCTTGTAAAAAGGGAGTCTTCATCTTCTTTGTAGTCACCCTTTAAATACTGGTGCATGGTGACAAGGGCTGCCCTGAGCCTTCTCTTCTCCAGACTGAACAAACCCAGCTCTCTCAGGCTGTTCTTCCATGGCTTTCGAGTCCTCTTGTCATCCTTGTGGCCATTCTCTGGACCGTCTCTAGTTTGTTCTCTTTTTATATGGTACAGCAGGGACCAAAATTCAACAGTATTCGAGGTGTGGCCTGACAAGCACTGAGCAGAATGGGATAATGACTTGTTAGGGAATACAAGAAATGCCACTCCTCTTAATGATTTTGCTGGTGTGTCCTCTGAGAGGTTTGGAGCTTGCCAGTCTGATGCTAACTATTTCAATTTGCTGCACTGCAGGTGCCAAAATAATGACATGTATCTGCTCTCATTTACTTCTTTAGCTTGGTGAACCTGTTCAGCATCTCTCTGGCATTGGAGGCAAGCCATTAATGTTCCTGGGGTCACATAGGGCTGCTGCTGTGCAAGTGAAAGAATTCCTTGGAATAAGGGGTTCCTCAGCCACTCTGCTGGGGAGACATAAATTTGGGAAACACTGCTCTGTTGAGGAGAACAATCAGAAATGCATCCAAAGCACATTGACAGTGATGCAGAGTACCGCTGAGGAGTCACTGCCGAAGTGTCTTTCCTCATCCTTTGGGGGTACTAAGATGCAGAAATGTTCTCTGCAGGTAGTAATTCTGTGTTGCATTAATGCCTCTGGTTGCTTGTCATTTTAACAAGGTGGTGCTTATATACCAACATCAGATGTTAAACCCAAATGTCTGTGACAACAAGTAAGGAACAGGAATATTTCACTTCATGATTATGGTAGTGGTGGAGGAAAGTAACTCTTTATGCTTGGTTTTTAATTTCTTTTTGTCAGCTGTATACATATGAATTGGAAATTCGGGGGCTCTATTGCCAGGAATGGTGTTGACAAAACAGGAAAAAACCCAGCCTTGAGTGCAATGGGATAGACCTTACAGTATGCTGGGTTTAAAATGAGAGATAGTGAAACAAGGGAGAAATATGTACTTGCGTACACCTTGGACATAGTGTTTTGCTCTGAGACACCAAGGCTCTTGGGAGAGCTCATTGTCTCATTGCTCCCCTTTTTTGTGGTTAGTGTACCATATGTATTTCTCCTGGAGGGACACAGACCTGCTCATGCAAGTTCAGAGGAGCCCATGATGATGCTCTGAGGGCTGGAGCACCTCTGCTCTGCTTCCAGTGCCTAAAGGGACCGACAAGAAATCTGGAGAGGGGTTCTGACAAGGGCCTGTGAGGGTAGGACAGGGGGAAATGGCTTTAACCTGACAGAGGGGAGACTTCCATAGGTATTAGGAAGAAATTCTTCCCTGTGAGGGTGCTGAGGCCCTGGCACAGGGTGCCCAGAGAAGCTGTGGCTGCCCCATCTCTGGCAGTGTTCAAGGCCAGGTTGGACGGAGCTTGGAGCAACCTGCTCCAGTGGAAGGTGTCCCTTCTTGTGGCAGGGGTTTGGAACTGGGTGAGCTTAAGGTCCTTTCCAGCCCAAACCAGTCTGGGATTCTGTGATCCATAGCTGGATGTCAGGGAAGGACGACCACAGATTTCCTCTTTATTTAAAGTGCATGAGTGTATCCTGAAATGAGAGAAAAAGGTGTTCTTGTTTCTTTTGCTTTTCACCTGATTCTAGTTAGAAATGTCACTGTCATAATACCCTTAAGGTGCCCTTTCTGAGATGTAAGCAGTCTGGGTGGCAAATGATGGCGTTCCTCAGCAACGCTTGTTACCATAGCTAAAAGTGCTGCAGTTCACCTAAACCTTTTGAAGTGCCTATGTATTATTTAGATACCCGTGCTTTCCAAATGAAGTAGTTCAGTGCCCCCTTCCCTCCTTGTCTTCTCGATTTCTTCCATCTTACTTGTTAGTGAGCAAATTACTGCCGGAGGAGAGAGTTGTGCTGAATTAGTGCTGCATTAACGGGCACATTCATTCTCAGCCTCGCATATTCACATAACCAGGGTAAGAAGCTGCTGAGATGCTTTTCTGTGCCATATGCGTAATCTTTCTCTCTCAGCTGGTACCAACAAAAAGCCACTTGTTGGTAAGTATAGCAACAGCATCATCATATGAATGTCTAATTAATGATTCTTGGCTTCAGCTTTGGTAACTGCAGTGTGAAAATTCAGCATTTGAGTATCATAGATAAGATGTGAGGCTGTTCTATAATGGTATCACACTGTACGAGTGTCATGCTCTATCTGAATTCATACATTCTCCCAGCCCTGCCCTTTATTGTATGCCAGTATATATAGTTATATATTTTTTATATGTTCTAGGGGCCTCATTTTGTCAGGCTAACCAAAGATCTAATGTTTTGCTGCTTCTCTTTCACAGAATCTGATATTGATGCTGCTACTGCAATGATGCTGTTAAATACTTCCATTCAACAAGGGATGTTGGACTGTAAGCATATAAGCCATTTTACTTTGTTTTTCTTTTATACCCAGAAGCTAAATGTTGCAGGAAACAAGTATGGTCTGTCTGAGAAGCAATTCTGGGTTGATTATTCCTTCTCTTATTAGAGTTTTACAGAACCACCTTCTCTCCCCCCACATTTATTTTGGGCTTCTTTTCAGCAAAGCTCTTCCCCTGCCATCTTTGTGCTAGATGGGAAGCAGAGTTTCTTAGTTAACTTCTCTGTTTCTCCAGCTTTTAGTTGTGATTAGCTGAAGACCATTGTCCTTCATGGATAACAGTAAATGGGTATAAGATGCTATGACTCTTCAATACCCACATTCAGCTCACTTTGCAGTGGGCCAGCCACAGTGTGCTCATAGCACCCTACCAATATCTGAAGGGGGCCTTCAAGGATGCTGGAGAAGGGCTCTTCACCAGGGACTGTAGCGACAGGACAAGGGGATAATGGGATCAAATGTAAATAGGGAAGATTTAGGTTAGATATAAGGCAGAAATTCCTCCCTGTGAGGGTGGTGAGGCCATGGCACAGGTTGTCCAGAGAAGCTGTGGCTGCCTCATCCTTGCCAGTGTTCAAGGCCAGGTTGAATGTGATCTGGAGCAACCTGGTCTAGTGGAAGGTGTCCCTGCCCATGGAAGGGGGTTGGAACTGGATGAGCTTTAAGGTCCCTTGGAACCCAAACCATTCTTTGATTTTGCAGGTGATCTCAGTGGAGTATTTGCTTACTGACAGATCTTGGTTTTGACAGGTGAGAAACCTCAGCCTCTGAAGACACCTAAAAAGAGGAGTTATGGCAGCGCATTCAATCCTCCCAGTTCCATAAATTTGCAGGAAAATGATTCTGTGGCCACCAATATCGATCCGAAAGAGGATCACAACTACAGTGCCAGCAGCATGGGCTCCCAGCGCTGCGCATCTAGGTCCAGTGTGTCTTCCTTGTCCTCCCTTGATGAGGTGTATGAATTTATCTCCGAGAACAGCCATGATGGAAGTGATGGCAGCGAAGGATTTCACAGCGAAGTGGATACAGACGTTGACTATGAAGATGATCCTCTTGGAGACAGTGGCTATGCATCCCAACCTTGTGTAGATACCTCTGAGGAAAGTCAGCCTAGCAACAAAGCACTCAAGGAGTTATGTCAAGAAATTGATGAAGAGTTGAAAGAAGCAGCAGGGTCTCTGCTCCACCTTGCTGGCATCCAAACATGCTTGAGTTCCTTAATAAGTACTGCAAAGACCCACTGTCACAAGCAAAGGAAGAAATAGTATGTTTGTCAGTGTTGAATATATACATATATTTTTTTTAATTGTGGCAATACTCTTCTACTTTTACCCTTCACAAGGGAGATCAAAGCCATAAGAGGACTCATTGCTTTGTTATTTTTGGCGCTAACTATAATTTAGCCATTTATTTTTCAATCACTGCCTAAAAAGAAAAGTTATTTAATCTTCTCAAAGTAGAAGAGGTGCATGACTTGTGAAAACCTGAAAGCATACTTCTTAATGATCGCTTTTAGTTGGTTTTACTTTCTTTTCCCCAGAGATACGTTGGTTCAGATGCACATTGTGGATCATATTTACAGCTCTGTTGGCTTCATCCACAGAGGGAAGTTTTGCCCTGTCTAAGGGCTCTGGCTTCCACGTAAAGGACTAAAAAGGAGGATAACAAAGAAAGGGGTTTAAAAAAAAGAGGTCCTGGCTTTGGTTGCCTCCTCCTACCCATCCTCTTCACTCCTCTGAGACAGGTCTGGTGGGAATGCTGGTGAAGCAAATCCAAATGGCTGCAATTTTCAGCCCATCTGACACTGGCTTGAAAACCTGGAGCACTCCAGGAGCTGCTCTCAGCAGCAAAGTACCCCCTGGAAGAGTGTGAGTAAAGGGTAGTGAGGTGGGTACCACCCACAGTTTTCTTCTTTGTCCTCCTTCCCCCAGATGTGCTGTGTGCAGGTCAGATTCCTGAAAAAAAAACAGGTTGGGGTTTGTTTGTTTTTTCCATCTTAAGACAAATTGCCTTTTTGAGGGGGTTGCATGTGTCCTTGTCAGGCAGATGCATGCATGCATATGCGCACCTTGGATGTAGCCAACAGTGACAGCCAAGTCTGATGTTGTCCTTGTGTTACCACCACTGTTGGTAACTGTGTAGTAGCTGTGTAGTCTGGCAACACCTACCCTTCTGCTCCACTCTGTGGATTCATGGGGTGGAGGGGAGAAGAACCCAACAGTTGGTAGTGACAATGTGGACAAGGTGCAGGTTTTAGGTGGCTAAGCAGTGAACAGCTGCTTACAAGGGAACATTTTACCCCTTATCTGAAACAAAATAGAACAGCTTCCTTTTGGATCAGTGACCCATGAATTACTTTTGGGGTTTTTGCCCTTTCCTCCCTCCTCCGTTCTTGTTGTTTCTGTCACATGGGCTGTCCATACCTTTTGTTTCCCGATCACTGTGCCTTGTGCTGTGTGAACCCGATCCGCCTCCTGCCACATACGGGCATCAAATAGGCAAGGTTTCATCCTTTGGATGTGCATTGTTGCTCAGGAGGACCTATCTGTTTCGGGAAGAAATTCCTTCACAATTCATTTTTGCAATAAGAGAGTCTCTGTAGAGTTCCCAGACATCCTTCAGCCAAAAATGTTTTAGTTGTCTGGTGGACTTTTTTCCTCTTTTGTAAGTTTTTAGTTTTCTTTGAAGGTCAGTGGTGATTGCGTACAGCTACCTGTAGAAGATGACTTTCTTCTTTCAATTTTCTGTTCAAAATGGGTAAGCCGTTCTGTTGGAGTGGATTTTAACAGTACTGTACGTATGAGGATGCCTTAAGTACGTTGCAGAATTGTATACAGCTATCGAGGTCATCTTTCCTGTTCCTGAAAGATAGCATGGTATACCATCAGTGTTCTTGCTAACATATGAAGCTATCGCTTGAGCAGGTGTTGGGTAAACTGATTGAAAATTAGGAGCAGAGCCACCTAGGAAACCAGTGTTCCACTGTTTTGGTTGTTGAAAATGGTGCTGGATTCAGCCAACAGCTAACCTTTCCCTAACAGGGTATTTTTCTGGCTATTTGGAGGCCTTTCTTAGACCAGGGTGGTTCTTTTGTGTGTTAGTTTTTGGGTTATTTGCCTTATTTCTTAGTCTCATCATGAATACTGCCATAAACTACGTACTTTAAACACACAGCCATGCTGCTGAAGATCTGTTGCTCTGAGGGCCTTCTGGGGCCCCTTGAAGACAACAGTGGTGCTCCTACTGACTCAGTGGCTGTTGGATCAAGCCTGAAATGTTTGAGGTTCTTTGTGTTTTGGAATTTAAAGCCAATGTTATTTTTTCTTTTGAAAGCACAAACACTAGGGAAAAAAAAAAAGTGGTTGTTTTGGGTTTTTTTCCCCCAAATACTTCAGTTTTGAGAATGATCTCTTGAAAGGGAAGAAAAATACTCTGCTGCATTCCTCTTTGTGTGAACACCCGTTAGCCTACAGCTGTGATAGGGGCAGCATGTGTGCAGACGTGTATGTCTTCTGGATATCACAAGTGGTGCATTAGCCAGTTAGATCTGATACTGGATGTGTTACTGATGGATAGTAGGAGGATGACTCGCTATTTAAAGGTAAACTAAGTCCCAGTGCAGTTGTTCTTAGGATTTTGAGATGTGAAGATATGAATGCTTGGTGGAATTGCTTTTTGCTCATGGATTGCTTTTGTACCTGGTTGGAAAAGTGCAAAAGGCACAGTTTGTGTCTATGTGAAAATAAGGATCCAGCTACACAGAAATACTGTTAACAGACTGGGATTTTGCTCAGTGCCATGACTTCAGTAGTATGCTGTTGAAGGGGGGTGCTGCCTGGCTCCCACTGAAGGTGGTCGCAGCTTTTCTGCAGCTTCCAGTGCAAGCTGGATCAAGGTCCCAAGTATTCTGGAAGTGCTCATGGTCGGCTCTGTGGTTTGGTTCTGAACTGCTTTTTTGCCTCAGATAAAACTTAAGAAGGCTAATACTAGGAGCGTGGCTGTGCTGGTGTTAACCCTGTTGCTGGTGATAATAACTTCAGTGTTTCTGAAGGGATGGGGTTGGGGTGCTAACAATGCATTTAATTACCATATGCAACAAGCAATAAAACCGTACTAATCTGAAGTTAGCAATGAAAGCTGCATCTGTCCTTACAGCTTTCAGCCTGGGAGAACTGGAATTGTGCAAGGGGGGAAGCAATCGCAGCCTTCCCTGGGGCACAGTGGTGCGGCAGGGCTGCCCTCTTCATGCTTTGCTGTCTTCCCTTTCTCCTCCTGAAGGAGAAGGGAACCAATAAGTGCCCCTGACCTTGTTCCTCACCTCTGCCTGCACATTTTGGCAGGCAAAGGCCACTTGCTTGGTTGTGGAGCATCCCTCTTGGTAGTGGGAGAACAGCTACCCTTCACTTTTGCTTCCATACCTAGCATTGGGTTTGGGTTTGTTTGCCACCTCAGTTACAGACCCTGGTGTATATAGTATAAATGGAGTATAATTTAAACTTATTTTGATTGTTGGGTTTGGGTTTTTCTTTTTAGTGACATATGTAAGGTGTTCATGCCAATGGCTGACTCTGATATATTTTGGCAAGCAAAGTATTAATGAACCACGTTCAATTCTTTAAATGCAGTGAAGAAGTGTATGAGACTCATGTACAAGGGAGGCTGCTCTGTTGAGGATGAATCTGATGTGAGTACAATATAAACCTGTATCTGCCTTTCAGATTCCCATACTAAATTACTGCTTTTGCAAAAGTCGCATCAAGCGTTTTGAAATGCAACTGTAAAATGGAAGTTGTGTGGTTTGCAACTTTTCGTCAGCCTGAAAAGTAAGTACAAGCTCTGGTTAAAGCAAAGTACACTCATCCACGTTAATAATGGTGTAGTCAAAATATTTATTGAGAAGAAAAGGTAGAATATTTTAAGTGTTGCACCTGCCATTATATCTTAAAGCACATTCTTCACACCTAACTGCCAGTGCCATTATCAAGTCTTGTTTTATAAATGTACATTTCCTCAAACTAAAAAGTGCATAATTATAAGTATTACGTTACTGCCATATAGTGATACAAACCATTTTATAATTGCCAAGTCATTGTAACTATTATTTATTTAAGAGTGAATTGTAAGAATGCTTTCTGATCAAAAGAACCAGAGTTGTTTTTAAACTGTTCCTGTTAGCTTGTTTCTAATGTAGCATAAGCAATGTCCTTGGGTTTGTTTAGAATAAATTTGCCAGTATGTGACCAATTCTAACCCTTTTTCCTCCGGTTTAGTCCTTTACCCATTTTAAAGACGATTTACAGAAGTTTAGTTTTTTGTATGCTAATCTCTGTTAATTAAAATGTTTATAAATTTTATTTTTACCAAAGAGATGCAATTCATTATGACAAAATATTGCAGAATAAACTTTGTTTTATAACATTTGTGACTTTTTCTGCCCACATTTTTCATTCTGATGATCAAAGGGGCTTTTCTAAAATAAACAGCATTGCAAACAGAAAGCGCTGTGTGCTCTCTTTATCTACAGACCCTTGTTCCCAGGGCCCCATCTTCCCATTTAAACCTCATCCATGAGACTGGGCTAGTGTAAAAAGCTAAATGTGCAATTCATTGTAGGTTAGTTAAGACAGTTGCATGCATGTGGAAGACATCTGTTAAATACCTTCTCAGTCCACAGCAGGATTTGCTTATAGTCAGGTTCACCCAGGTAGTATTTGAAGAGTGTCTTACTAAGGCCAAGATTTTAACCTGGATTTTAACCTGGAACTCGAGGAACTAATAGAAGGGCAGCAGAGCTCAAAGCGCCATCCAGCCTGGCCTTGACCACTTCCACAGTGAGGCAGCTTATGGAGAGATGCGTGGTAACTTCCCTTTACTCCTTTTACTTTCATTAAGGAAACAAACATTAAACTGTCCATTTCTGTAGAAGGCCTTCCACTGCCTGAGAGGCAGAAGTACTGGAGGGGGACACAAAATGGGATGACACTTCTTTCTTTTAAAAGCAGGCGTGGGTACGCCTCTTCCATTTTATTTTTCAACCTAGTAGTATCACTGAGTTAAGTTTCCTCTGTAGGATCTGATGGAAATGCATCTGTTCCTTCTGCAATACTGTCCTTCATCACCATATAAAAACCAATTTAAATCACAAATTACAGCATATATATGCACTATTAATATCTTTGATTTAGTGTTCATCTTAATATACTGATGAAAGAACAACTGCTCTAATTAGTTTGGACAAAATCACAGCTATGTATTATATGTTAATGATGTCTAATTGTTATTCACTATATTATGCTAAGAGAGCTTGGAGTTCATTGCTAAATTTCCCAAGAGTGTTTTCCTCTGTTACAACTTTGCTGGAAATTACCTTCTGTATGGAGCCACAACTCTCAGAATAAAGCATTAACTGAGGTAATCACCCACTTATGCCAGCTGTATTTTAAGGACGTTTGTGGAGGAAATACTTAATAGATAATTTAGAAAAAATGTCTGTCTAAATTTGACACAGAAGATGGTTATACTTAAGCAGATCTTGAGCTTCCAGATACCTGTAAGTGTTCTTAGCTTGAATAGTTTGAGTAAATAGATGTAGCTGTGAACATCTGGTGTGCTTAGAGGTAATCATGTGTGAATATCAGTCCAGCAGTGTTACTGTCAACTTTCCCAGCTTACTTGGACATAGAAACTCTCTTCCCCGTTTTTACCCGTAAGGGTTGTCCTTGCACCTGACCTGTTAAAGCCCTATCACCTCTGCTCCAATCTTCAGTTGGGTATTCTTGTTTTCCCTTTTCTTCCAGAAGACTCTGCTTGAAGGTACCTGCTCTTACAGTTACAAACTAGTTATAGCTAACCTAAGATTATTAACTACCCTCTGCCAGTGTTAGTTTAAACAGCTCTTCGTTAAACATCAGTGTTTGTTTTCCTATTGCATCAGTACAAAAGCAGTTGTTTCCCTTCCTAGGTTCTTGACTTAATAACAAACCAAGATAATTTGGTTTCTGTTTTGAAGACATGATCTTCATTCTTCTGTGCATCAGTTCTCGTTTTAATTCAGCCTGCTGGCACATGCATGAGAAGAGCTATAGACACTCTTCTAGAGTGCTGGTGCTTTTTGTAACCTGGACTTAGTATTCCCTGGCTTGCAGCACTGCTCTTGCCTGCTGTGTCCATGGCCTTTGCCTGGTCATACAGAATTGACTAATCCTGTTATCAACTGATATGTCCATGTCTTTGTTCTCTTCCATTGCTGCCAAACAGTGAGGCTGCAGTTGGCAGAAAAAGTTGGTAGTTCATGACCTGGAACTTGGTTTAATGAGATCTGTCTTGATCCTCATTCTTTGTGATCTCTCCTGGTGACCTTCCTGCTCACCAGGAACTCCTCCTTGGCACAGCTCATGCAGCTAAAGGAAGAAAGACAAGATTTGTCAACCATGACATGTATTTCATCGATGCATGTTGCCATTCAGATCATTTTGCAGTCATCTACAGGGTGGTTTGGTTTTTCTTGCTTGTTTGTTTAAGACAGTGGGGACAGATCAAAGGTGTCTTTGCCTCATGTCTTAGTAGGAGATGCTGCACTTGCCATTGTCAAACTTCATTTGAGTCATCAGAATGACTACCCTCAACCACTTACTTGTCTGTGCTCTTTCACTGCTGAGAGAAGGACATCCAGTTTCTTAAAACCAGGTATGTGTGCTGAGCATTATTTTATGCTTGTTGCCATCATCTCCATTTCCATAGTATCTTGACTTTCCAAGCCCAAATAGGCAGCATGCAGTTTTGGACTGAATACCTGATTTCTGTATCCATTCCAAAGACACTGGTAGCAGTTAAGCACTTGGGTATTTTGATGTCCAGAAATGCAGGTTGGTCCCTACAGACCAACCTCGGATCTACTTGGTGTGTTTACGTGCATTGCTGTTGGGCAGATGTTCAGAAAAATCTCTGTAGGTGCCTGTATCAACCTTTACACAGCATCACTTTTAAAAAAAGATATTGTGCCTCAAAGGCTTTTTTTTGATGTAGTTAACTTGGTATCTTGGTTTTCCCAGTTGTTTTAAATGCTAAAATAAACTCAGCAAACTACATTTTCAGTTATTTTCAGTAAGGGTATATTTTATTCTCATAAGCGTGTTTTCTGAGCTGCTTGGTGGAGGTTTCCATGCTCTGAATACAAAGTCAGACCTCCACAAATCACAGGCATTTTGATTTGTCTTTTGGCTCTGAGTAATCTGAACAGATTAAAAATCCACCTGTTGAGTTCTGATGATGGTGTGCTGGGCAAAATGAGCTGCTGTTTTGTGCAGCCTGTGAGCCCTTCCACGGGGCAGGTGAGGTGCAGATAGAGCTCAGTCATTTCAACAGAAAAGATGTCTCCTTAAATCTCCAAGTGGCTACACAATTCTGGGCATTAACTTGAGTGTGAATGTGTTCTATGCTACCTTAAAAATGATGCTGCTGTGCTGCATGATGTCACCTTGACCCAATCATAACCCATTTTCTGTGAGCATAATCTTAGCTCCCCAGAGAAGCATCCGCTGAGCGACAGCAGCATCCCATGCAGCCGTTGCTAAGCAACAAGATTCAGCTTTCAGCAGGATCTAATTTTAAAGTATTTAACCCTAGATCTGTCAAGGCTCATTATTTTCGATGTGGTTGTTAATCCCTACTTGTTGGTGTCCAACTTCACAAATACCCTGCTCCTGGTAGTGTTGCTGGTTTATTTATCATAGATAGTGGCTCATAACGAGGAGAAGCATCTCACCTTCTGGTGAGCACCCCAGGTAGACCTTGATATCAGATTTCATTTCAGTGATGATCTACACACAGAAATATGGGATGCAATTAGAGGTGGAAAATAGTGCATTGTCATTTGGTGAATCTTCCTTTCTTTGCTGGCACACACCACTGGTGTGCACCTACTTTCTTTCTAAGGAATGATGGTTTTCCAGTGAATGAATGTTTACAGATGGGCAGCTGGCAATCACAATTAAGCTTCAATTTTTAGTGACGTTACGTGTGCACTTCTAGCTGAATTTCATCCAGGTTAAGAAGCAAGTCATTGTACCTAAAACCACTCAAAAAACCTGCTGTCATTTTGAAATGTTAAGGGCGTTTTAATACCAGAAAATAACAAAACCCACCAAACCCACTAAGAGCTGCACAACTGCTCCCTAAAACGTAGGTAACAAAAAGAACAAACAACCCACAAAACACCAAAACCAACAAAGAAAAAGATTAGATTATCACAGACTTTTAAAAAGCTAATATAGTTCATCCCAGCCTTGTAACCCCACCTAAGATTCTTCCTCCTCCCGTCGTTAGGATTTAAAATGGACACTGTTGCTCCTCATGCTGTTTCTCTTTTCCAGTTCATGCTAATCTGCAAAGATAAACCTGTCTCTGCCAAGGCACTTTTTCCAGGAGGCAGCTTGAAGGTAATACTCTCCTGCTCTGTCCTCCTGAGGTGTCCCCCCTTCCACTGATTCAAGTTCAAGGGCTTGCGATGTACAAATACCTGTATATCACCTTCTCTTTCCACATGGTGTGTTGTGCCTTGTTCCTGAGCTCTGTCAATGAGGAACCCTGCCCCACATCTCCTCCATCCTGCTTCTTTTTCCACAACATTCTTTACACAACAGAGGCCTGGCTTTAGTTCATTCCAAAGCCCAAATTACTTCTGGAGGTGCCGCAATCTTTTTAAAACTAAAAATGCTCATGAACAGGAATAGTTCTGATTGTTTGCTAAACTGCAGGAAAATCTTCCAGATCCCTTTTCTTTCTCTGCTCATGTGTCTGTCTCTGGAGAGCTGAGAAAATGAAGACAACCCCATGCCATGTTTGCTGCAGGTAACAGCTTCTCACATGGGTGAGCCTGGACTTCTGTCAAAGGCTGGGTCCACAACTGGTGTATGTGAAAGAGCATCCACTTCTCACTGCATGATCTTCATAACACCCCTTCTCCATTCAGTCTTTTATCTTTTTCTATGCAACTGGACAATATGTCTCTAGGGATTTAATGTACACTGTTTGTATTTTTCATTCTCCAGCAAATGTAAAAGACCAGAACCTGAGTGCAGGCACTCTTAGCTGGGCCAATGTTTCTCAGCAATGGCCCCTTCAAGCATGAAAAGCAAAGTAAGAAATGAGGCTGCAGATGTGTAGACCTTCAACAGAAGATGACACAGCTAGGGAAGAGTTTTAATTTTCCTAGAAGAGGAGGAATTCCATATTCAACAAAATGGAAGTAACAAACTTTTTCAGCTGTTTCTAAGTTCTGCTGGTTTATGAAGTGTCAGTAAGGATTTGCTGTGAAGATACAGAAGTTGCTGCTGTTGCACCAAGGCTGGTATGTGTTGTACCCAAGTGGAATATGAGCTGCAAAGTCAACTTTGAATTATCACAGGCAGCTGTCTACTTAGGCTTTTTTCATCTTGTTCTCAGCAATTTCTTTTTACACAAAGCCACCACTCCCCCAGCCACGCACACACCCTATAGATGACTCAAGCTATTTATCCTATGGGCTGGGAAGGGATATGAGAGACAGAGACTTGTTTTCTTTTCTATTTTTAAATGCTATGGAAACAGTGAAATTATGATAATGAGGACCACAAATAATTAAGAGAAACTGTTCTGTGAAGTGCATAGTTGTATGGGCATATACCTTTTTTTGTTGTTTTGTTTTGTTGGGCTTTTTTGAGTACTTTCCTTTACCAGAACAATCAGAGTTTGAAAGAGGTGAAAGGTTATGAACAACAAACGGTTTGTTACAGAGTCACCATGAGAAATAACGAGCCTGTACAGTGAGCACACATCCTGCTGTTCATACTTGCTGTTGCTAAGATAACAGAAACAAAACATCAGTTTAGGGTGTTTGCAGCTTCTGAGGATGTGGTTTATGCATTGCTTGCAATAGTCTGATGACTGAAGATGGCTCCCTTCCAGTCATTTATGATTTTTTTTCCAGGTCTTAGAAACCTTTTTGTTGTGAACACTTGTAAGCATGTAAGTGATGACAGTGAAGTTTATTTTCACTAAGCTCAGAAAACATTCTGAGTAACTCAAAGGATATTCTTTTAGTCTTCATTTCTCTACCTGCACCTATTCACAGAGTATGTGAGTACAAGTTCTTACTAATGGGATAGAGAGGAAGGCACTGTTTGAGCAGGGAAGGGAAGATAAATGAGCTTGGAAATAGAACATATCGGAACAATCACTGTAATTCTTTAATAAATTCTTTTTCTCAAGAAAGCATCAAAACTTCAACACCCATTACAGCAGCTGCTGAGCATACACATAAAAAAAGTACGGCTTCAGTTCCACTGTATATCCCTTGGTTTGCATTTTCCCCCACAAAAGGCAACAAGACAAGAAAAATGCTCTGACCCTTGGAAGGGATTTCTTTGCTCGAGATGTCATGCTTTAGCTTGCAACAAGTCCTGCTGCCACAATGTGCTCTTATATCTGTGTGGGTGCATTTGCAGAAGCTAGTATTTTGTGGGTCCTGTGGCAATGATCCTACACCAGTTGGCATTCCACTCCCTTCATCTCTTGCTCTGAACTTCTGATGAGAGGATCAGTCCTTTGGAATTACACAGCGAGTCACTGATGAGGAAGCATGCGACACCACGCTGCAGCAACACGCGTTGTGCACCTCTCCGGTGCAACGGCTGGATATCCTTGCTCTTGAGAGAGAGATGAGTGAGTATTAAGTGACTGTGAGGAAATGGCACAATTCAGACTTTTTTTCCACAGCTGAAAATAGGGGAGTGGCACTGCAGCTGCAATGCCAAATCAAAAGGAACTAGGAAATCTAAGGATTTCCTAAGAGGAAATAATAAAGACAAACAAAACCATGCCACAGACCTTTTTGTTACCTGCATGTTTGAGGAACTTTGACTCAAGCTGTTCACCAAACACCACCATGGAAAGGTGATAAATTGTGAATTGTATGTTCCTAACATAGGGCCTGTAGGATCCATGAAAAACTAGACAGGGCCACTTTGAAATACAAGAGGCTGGCCTGATGCTCCAAATACACTGAAGTAGAGCTATTCCACTGAACCTAAAAATCCCTCAGTCAGCTCACAGCCTTTGAGCAGTAAAAGCGCCATCTTTTCATTCACTCTGCTTGCGTTTTAAGAAACCAGCATTTCCTCCTATGATAAATGCCCTGTATAATGCACATTTGGATTTTGCTATTCCGGATGAACGCAGGCAAACAAATTCTGTGTTCCTCCACCCTGAATGCTAGCTGCCCAGTCAGAAACACCGTTGTTGTCAGTGCGAAAGCAATTCATTCTGCTACAACTAGGCTCTGTAATTCCCCCAGCTCCCTTTCCCAGCTTTCAGCTGTGAAACCTCTCTGCCAGCATTCACTGCACCAGACACAATGGGAAAATGTTATCAGAAGAGCATCTTTGAACACAGCACATACCAGGACTACTGTATTTTGCAGAGAATGCTCAAAGCATTTCAGTCTTAACACTTCACGAAAGACATATCCTAGAAAATGCAAGCCTAAAGATACAGGTTTCAAATAAATGGTAAAGGTTTCGGTTTTGATTTGGGTTTTTTTTTAATTTTCTAGTATAAAATTACTGCATTGACATATGAGGACATAGTATAAGGTGTGCTGCTGTTAACCCTGGCATGAAAAATGGGGATTGCAAACTCCATTTACTTCATTAAGAACTTCGGTGGAGAATACAAAGTGGAGTGGAAGGAGTAGTCTATCACAGCTCTAATGTTAAAAACTAGAACTTCCTTATTTCTTATTTCAGTATTGCTATTTAAGATCTTGTGGTCATACAGAACAGCAGTAAGATCATTTGGATGAATAGTGACAACACATGTTTTGCTTTATCACCCCTTTTAGACTGCCTAAAAATGTGCAGTCTCTGTTCTTGGCAATACGGATCAGTGACATGCCTCCAACATTAAGACTTACTGTGGAGATACAAACGTATTTACTCATCTGGCCACTGTATCATATTCAGTGCTTGCCAACTCCGCTACCATGATAAGCAAAAGAACAGCACACACCATCAAAGCCTCGAGACTAAGGAAAAGGATTAGCTTCCATTAAGGGCACCTACTATCTACTCCTACTTTAGGGAAACAAAGAGAAAAGGAGGTAGGAAAATGATAATTTAGTGTCTCTAGCATTACCTGCTACTGAGGAAAGGCTATGAAGACACCATGCTGAAATCAAGTGGAAAAAAACGATACCATGGAAACTGAACAAAATAATCTCCTGTTACATCTCTATCCTAGACCAGGAAGCCCTTAACCTGCAGATGCTCAGTAAGTAACTGGTGAGGTATCATGGTATCATCACACTTCTGCCTTGTTATTCTTTCCCTTTTCCAGTCATTTTCAGAAGCAAAATCCCACGTTGGTTGGATATCTGGTAGGACCAAACGCACCTATTACAGTTGTCTTCAGATTCTGCTTAAAGAGGGGTGATGGTATACACACACTTTAATACTTGGCAAATCTGAAGAATAACAAACCCAGGAGATAATCAGCGCAGCCTAAGCAGTGTCGGAAGGAGGATGGCTGAATGGAGGTGGTGAAACAAACGGATCGATAGGCTGGAGGCAGCAGAGAAGCCTCCAGCCCCGGGAACCACGGGGTGCAGACACTCAACATCACCCCCGAGCCTACTTCCTGCAGTTTAAGAGCCAGAGTTACCCGTGTTCCCCTTCATCAGGACACAATGGCACTGAAGGTTGAGCGCAGTAGGGAGAGCCAAGTGCTGGCACCTACTAACCCCATCCCCGCCATGAGGAATTGCTTCACTGCCTTTTGTCTCATTTCCTCACGCATGGCACTGCAAAGAGCGCATCTGCATTGGCGCTACGTGCGCCATGTCAGACACCGCGCTCCGAAGCGGCACGGCGCCCCGCACGCCGGCCCTCCTCCGCCGGCAGCACGGCCCAGGCTCAGCCTCTGCCCGCCGCGGGAACG
>JANRGW010152330.1:0-14593 GCA_024733675.1 Psilopsiagon aymara
GATATGAGGAAGAAATTCTTTACTGTGAGGGTGGTGAGGAACTGGAATGGGTTGCCCAGGGAAGTTGTGAATGCTCCATCGCTGGCGATGTTAAAGGCCAGGTTGGACATAGCCTTGTGTGATATGCTTTAGTGTGAGGTGTCCCTGCCCATGGCAGGGGAGTTGGAACTGGATGATCATAAGGTCCTTTCCAACTCTGACTATTCTACAATTCTATGATTCCATAGAAAATTCCAATATTCTGCTGTCTTTCTCTTGCTGAATGTTTCTGCAGAGACAGGAACTGTGTTCAGCAGGGTCCTGTTTTCCTTTGGCTTAGGCAGTCCCTTGCTCTGCTGTCCCAGTCTCTTCAGGTGCTTGGTGGACTGAAGATGGACACGATACTTTTAACTAATAAACATTCTTTTTATGGTGACATGCTGGTGTTCTTGCTGGCCAAAAAAGAAGAGAAGGAAAACATGACACTTGTTGCACTTTCATTCCCCATGTCTCAATATGGATTATAATGACTTCCTTAGTGCACAAGGCTTCTCTTGATTCATTAACTTCACTTTTATTTTCTGAGGAGTTAACAAAATAAACAGCAGATTCAATAACAAACCTTCCTTCTCCCAGCTGCTGAAATGATCTGGCAGTCTGGCAGAGCAGCAGTGGAACAGATTAATCTATTGCAAACTGACTTTCCTGATACATCCATAGAGTCTGGACTCTGTGATCAGGGATTCTCCTGGTGCACAAGAGTTTAAACACAGAGTTAGAGGCTGACAGTATAAATTGCACCTGAGGGGACCAAACCTTGATCAAGACTGCAGACTGACTCTCTGGACCCTGAGGCCCATATATTTGGTCTGTATTCTTTATTGTATGCAAAAACTTTCTTAAAGGAAAAAAGACAACCCTTGGAGTGGTTCATGGTGGCTATTCAGTCATCATCTCCAAAACTGCCACATACTGTCATTCATTGAATGCTTGAAAAGCAGTGTATGTGAGTAGAGAGTATTTGTCAGTAAAGCAGCAAGTGGATTTTCCAGTCTTTCTTCACCACCGCAGGTAGCTAGTATATCTGGTACTCCTCATAATAACAACTGCATATCTCCTCATTTTCTCTGTGTAACACATGTATTTTCTCTAATGTTTGAGTCATGACAATGGAAAAACATGCGTTTAAAACAACAAAGCAAATTTAGGTCACATGAGCTCACATTAAGGTTTAACACACGTTCCTGTACCAGGTAAAAGCAATAGTGCCGCAGTGCAGAAAGCATCTCAGCATGTTCCATACAGTTGGGGAAGGAGCTGTACGCAGCCACAGGGTATCAGCAGGACTCCTGCCCTGCTTTAGGTCAGTTCCAGTGAAGAACAATGCTGATGTTCTGAGGCCACCTACTGTTTACTTTTAAAATCTACATGTTAATGTGTAGGGCACTGTCCAAGAGAGCAGCCTTCTCTTAATGGCAGGAGAGTATTCCTGATGGCCCTTAAGGAAGTCAAGATACATCACAAGTAGAAATTTCTCTACTTTGCCCTTTGCCATTGCTTTATGACTTCAGTAATCCCCAGCTTGTTAGTATGATTTTTCATGGACAATAATTATTTCCATCTTGATAATTTTTTACTTCATCAACATCTTTCGGAATCTCAGTAAGAATACCATCACAAGTGCCAGATCCTCCCAGAGCTTCTACTTTCAAGTACTCGGGAGGAGTCTAGATGAACAGAGTGAAATCCTAGCTCCACTGACTCACAAGCAATTATTCGCTTTTGTATCAACAGAGCTAAGTTAGTTTTTTTCTCTCAGTTCATCATAAGTGGAATTTGCTGACTCCATGCTGTTAAACCCATCTGCTGCCTCAAGCCTGGGCTTTGAGCACAATGAGTAAAAGAGGGAAAGGAAGAAAAAAAAGAAGAAGGAGAATCAGAAGCTGTTACCCTCAATATGTCGTGTGCTGAAAGCCTCAAGCTGAGCCTCTGGAGGTCAACCACTGCTGCACAACTGGAACAAAAGCTGAAACTCCGGGCAGGACAATCTTCTGCCTATTACTAATAGCAGGATTCAGTTGACTCTTGCACAGTGACTCCCTTCCATTAACACATTTGTTAAACATTCTCAGCTGCTATTTGGTCATGGGCTCCCAGTTCTTGTGACACAGATTCTATTTTTCTTCCCCCTAAATAGGGTTGGTTGGATGCTCAGCCCTCCTCTTTCAGTTTCAACTAGCAAGCAATGGACACTGAAGTCTGCTAACACCAGTCCCTCTCACCAGCATCAGCTTATAGAGTCTTCTGTGAATCAACCAATCAATTAATCCATCAATCAATTACCAAACAGTTAAGGCATCAACAAGTTATTCCTTTTTGTCCATTTTACTCCACTACCGCACTCTTCTGCCTGAACCGTATTCTTTAAAAACCAGTAGAAATCTGTTTCCCCAAAGTTATCCCTCCCCAATTTGCTGTACCTCACTGGCTAGCTGCACCTTGACTGATAGCAGGTCTTGTGTAGAACCTTTGCTGCTGGGTACAGCCTACAAATCCTAAGAGAGAAGTTACGTAGCATGTTGCACAGAGCTGCAACCACCCATCTCCAAGGAAGATGAAAACAAATTGAGGCAGGTGTGTTGTCATATTCTTTTAAACATATATCAAGTAATATAGAAAATTGTAATTTAAAACCTTATTGTAACGAGTAACCATATTTACTGAAGTCTGAAAAAAAGAGACTGAAAATCTTAAGTTCTATACTGATTTCCTCACTGATTGTTAAGCAATGCCTTAATATGATGATGTAAGAGGCAGTGGTTAATGAGTGGCTGGGTACTTTGATATAAGCACTCGCTTTCCTCACCAACAATGCAAAATGATTAGAAGCAGCTTGCCTTGAATTACTTTCCTCTTTTAAGTAAAAATTGTTATAGTTTTTTTTTCCCCAAATCAGCCCTGTGGATTTACAGGATGATGCTGATTTCAGAAAGGAACAGCATCTTGAACATGAATGACTGGTATTGTATTGTCAAGTGTAAAGCCATTGAGGTAGTTTAAGCCATTAAATTGCTTCATCCAGTCTCTAAACTCACTGCAGGGTGTCAAACTGACTATCAACCTAGCCACCACAAACAAGAATGTACAGACAGAATGATCAGGATTGCTTAGTATCCTTAACTTGTCCAAGCTGCATTTTAGTGCAGACAACAGCAAAATTATACATGTAAATGCAAGAACAATGTGGTTACATCAGACAGAGAAACACACGGTAACTCATAAGGAGCAGTGACTGGAAAAGTGTTTTACAGACTGATGGAACTAACAGATGTGGTGTTACAAAGAACTAGCACCATGTTTGAATCTGCAGTCAGGGCAATAGTTAGTAGACTTACTCAGACTGAGTTTTTTCATTACTTATTTGGGATACATTAACTCAGCACTGGAGCATTGCATCCCTTCAGGCTTGCTTCTTAAAATGTGTAGTTGATCAATAAAGAGCCACAGAAATATTTGAGGTCTGAAGGAAACTCTTTTCTGTGACCAAATTAATGAGCTCAGTGTGTTTAGCTTGTTAAAACGTAACCTGACAAATTTATTGTTTCCAATCTATAAGACCATCACAGAGGAATACTGAACTTTAAAGAATTAGAGCGAAAGTAATATGAACACTCAGTGCCAGAAGATGGAAATGATCTCTTGCAAATAAAGTATTAGGCAGAACTTCTTGTATTGGAAGTGATTAACAAAAGGAGCAAACCAGCAAGGGAAGGAATGGGCTCTCTGTTCACTGATATCTTTATATTTGGACAAGATGTCAGGCTGAAAATTTTTCTTCAGTTTAGCAGAAGGCTTGCCCATGCATACCTGGGTGAAACACAGTGGGCTGTGTTATGCAGGGCTTAGTGAAATTTTGCCTTATACTCCTAGAATTGTGTCTTCTCTTGCCTCCATCTCCAGCTTTCCTGCATAAACACTGAGCATAGGAAACCTAAGCAATCCAGACCATTCATCATTATTCATCTTGCCCACATGCCCTCTCCTTGAGTGCAGGCTGCAGTGATCTATTTGAACATCAGGACGCAGCTAACAGACAAGATCTCTCCTATCTTGCACTCATTTGGCATACATTTTTCATGTGTTACAAAGGTGCTGTGCAAGCACTGTTGCAGACCTGAAAGGAAGCAAAATTGTAGTGGATGCACATTACTTTACTGCTGTCCTTTACCCTCATTGCACTGAAAAATTTAAACTGAACCATTTCATGATTGCAGTGGTCAAAGTATCTAACCTACCATCACATCCCCTAGGAGTCCTCTATTCACAAGTAGCAAGTCTAGGAGGGCATCTTTCCTAATTGACTGAGTACTTCTGGCAAGAAATTACCTCCTACAATCTTCAAGAATTTCCAAGACCTGCTTATCACAGCAGCATGATATTCCCAGATGATGTCTGAGAAGTTAAAACCTCCCATAAGGATAAAGGCTACTAATCCAGAATATTTTCCTGACTCCGTATAGAATAGCTCATCTGTGGTTACATCCTTGACGGGTGATCAGTAGTCGACAACCACTACAACATCCCCTTTGTTTTCTACCCCCCTAATACTTTATCCAGAGGATCTCAACCACATCATCAGTAATTGTGAGGGCTGTGCAATAAGACTTCTTCCTTATGTATAATGCCATACCTCCTACTTTGCCTGCCCTATGTATCATTCCTGAACAGCCTGTAGCACTCCATCCTAACACTCCAGTTCTGGGACTGGAGAGGACTCTCTCTTTTCCAATGGGAGGAGAATTCCCATGTTTTTCCCATGGTTTTCTTCATCTATTAACTCCAGAAGGAAGCAGAGTGAAGGTTGTGTCAATACATGCATTTAAAGGCTTATACAAGTGTAACACAAATTACGTGTACATACAGCCACATATTTTAAAGGAACTTCTCCGTTAGAGAAGGTCCAAATAAACTGCAATACTCACAGTTTTATTAACAGCCAAAATTTCATGACAAGCCATGTATAGATCATAAAGTTCTTGAATTGTCAGTTTTATGCCTTGAAAAACAATTGATGACTCATGGATGTTGTCAAATCATGGAAAGTTTACAAGACAGCTAGTCTACTCAGTGATTTCCATTTTTAATTCTGCAGCAGTCTGCCTATGAAGAGGCTTTATATCAGCTATTGACGTAGGAACAATTGATGTTAATGAGAAATAACTCTCATCTCCTCATAATTAGTACTCCCCAGTCATACACAATAGCACAACCAACAATCAGGCTGACATTTGTTTCAGCCCGTTTCCAAACTTTTTTACCTGTGATAATTACATCTAGAGAACAAACCTATTACCCACGTAGAGTGTATTTGCTATTTTACTCAAGTTATTGTCAAACTGGGGGAAAAAAACCTTATCAATCTAGCTTAGTTGTCAACTTACCATGCCCTTGCTTATTTTGTCAGCAGCTTAGTCTCTACTATAGTCTGTCTAAAGTTAAAAATAAACTTTCAATGCCAGTTCTTCCACAAGGAGGAATGCTGAAAAGAATTTTCACTTCTTTTTCTATCAATTTGCTTCTTTTTTAGAACATTTCCTAGGAAGCATTCATATACAGTGTGTACACACACACTGTGGCCTTTCTATATAAAAAGTGAGCTTATAAGAAAGGTGGAGAGAGATTTTTTTAACAGGGCTTGCAGTGGCAGAATATGTGGCATCAGTTTTAAATTGAAAGGGAGTGGATTTAGATTGGACATAGGGAAGACATTTTTTACAATGAGGGTGTTGAGGCTATCCACAGGAGTTGTGGATATTCCATCCCTGGCAGTGTTCAAGGCCTGATTGGACGGGCTTAGAGCAATCTGCTCTAGTGAAAGGTGTCCCTGCCCATGGCAAGAGGGTGGAAATACATGGTTTCTAAGATCTCTTCCAACCCAAACCCCTCTGTGATTCTGTGACACTCCATGATTCTGCGTATGAATAAATTAATCAAAACTACTTGCCAAGGGAATTGGTTGGGTCTCCATCCCTGGAGATATTTAGAAGATGTGTAGATATGGCATTCAGAGACATAGCTTAGTGGTGGACTTAACCATGTTAAGTTTATGCTTGGACTTGATGATTTTAAAGGTCTTTTCCAATCTAAATAATTCTATGACTTTATGAATGCAGAATAAAGAGACAACAAGGCATTATTATTCTCTAAGTTAAGGCCAGTGTCTGTAAATGTGGGAGTGGTTAAGTGCAACCTTTGTATTCATGACTCCCACTAATTTTCTTGCAAGTTTATTTCAGCTTGAAAGTTGTATTCTTATTCTTAGAAAATAACAAAGTTCCCTTTAAGGTGAGTTGACCAATTTTTATTCTGAGGTGATCATTGCAGCAATTTTCTGCCCACTGCTGGTATTTTAACAGAGCAGGCCAAAACTGCTACCAATTACATCCTGTGCAATCCCTTTGACTTCAGTAGGATTACAAGGACTATAAATTAGTGCAAAAATTGGTCCAACCTTTGTAGTCTTCTTTCGGGAGCATATAACACGTGCACAGGTCCAAGAAAAAAAAGCATGTATTTGATAGAAGAACAACCACCCAGACTCCTTAATAGCAGTATGAATACGATAAGTCACTTGAAAAATCAGTGTCCCTGGATTTTCTTGCACAGTTGAAAGTGTCATTTAAAGTGGAATGGTTCATAACTACTCAAGTCCTGTAGTTCTGTGGCTTTACAAAGAGCATTCATACATTATCTTGGAATAAGGGATGCTAAAAATGAAAAAGTGCTTCTTAGGGTTATGTTTATTAGAACAGATCACATTAATTAGCCCTGATGTGCAGGGGAGGAGAAGTTTCGCTTGAATGCTCCACTCTGCAGTGTGTTGTTAATTTTCTCATTTGCTCTTTTTTAGCTCATTAGCTTTTAAATGTTATAGTTTAATGCTGAGGTGAAGCTAGAAGTATCTGTTCACTTTTCCATCCATTTCAAACCATCTCACAGTCATTGTCATGGTACCCACTGCAGGGCTGGGGTGCTATTGCCATAGCTTGTGGTGATGAGAAAAAAGGAACCCTTGAAGAGAGATTTCTTTCTGTACCATTTTAGGGCAATTTAGGGTTAAAGTGAATTAAAAAAGTAATTAAAACTCATGTAACTTGCACTTGCTAAATTCAAGCAGAGGATTGGGGAAGAAGAGAATTATGCAGTGGTGAGATTATGGCATACGATGACTGGTGTCTGGAAAGAGAACTGAACGCTGGGAGATTTTTCCTCCAGATAGAGCATTGTGTTGTGCAACCTACAACTAAACACTGTCTTTGCACACTGACTCACAGCCAAAGAGTTAAAGTTTTTGCAGCTAAATTATTCTTGGGTAAAAGTTGTAAAAAATACATAGTAGCAGCCTCATAAAAGGTAATAAGCCCCACTGAAAATGTGTTATGAGTACAAAAGGGAAAAGCAAATATCACAGAGCCACGGAATCAGCTAGGTTGGAAAAGACCTTTAAGATCATCAAGTCCAACCATTACCCCAGGACTGCCAAGACCATCACTAAACCATGTCACCTCATCTACATGGTTTGGAGCACTTCCAGGGATAGTGATTCCACCACTGCCCTGGGCAGCCTGTTCCAATGCCTGAGCACCCTCTCAGTGAAGTAATTCCTAATATCCAATCTAAATCTCCCCTGGTGCAGCTTGAGGCCATTACCTCTTGTCCTATCACTTCTTGCTTAGGGAAAGAGACCACCCACCTCCTTGTTCCATCTTCCTGTCAGGCAGTTGTAAAGAGTGATAAGGTCCCACCTGAGCCTTCTCTTCTCCAGACTACACAGCCTCAGTTCCCTCAGCCATTCCTCATCACACTTGTGCTCCAGGCAGTCTCACCCTGTGAGATCATAAAATCATAGAATAATTAGAGTTGGAAATGACCTCATGATCATCCAGTTCCAACCCCCCTGCCATGGGCAGGGATACCTCGCATTAAACCATGTCACCCAAGGCTCTGTCCAACCTGGCCTTGAACACCGCCAGGGATGGGGGAGCCCAACTTTTCATTTCTTTCCTCTTACAGCACCAGGGCTTGGTTCTCCAGGACCTTGAACCTTGTCCAGTGCTTTAGTCAACAAAAATGCATTAAAATGATATAGAATTTAAAATTCAGTGAATGTATAAGTAAAGGAAGAGCCAGATTGTGAATATCTTCATCATCCAAATGCTGATATTTTATATGGAGATTTTCATACCACAGTGCCATATTGTCTATAGAAAACACGTGTTAGCAGATAGGACCTGCACCAAGCAACTGCATCTACTCTTTGTAGGCAGCAAACTCAAAAAGGAAGGTTATTAGAGTACAAATGCAAGTATTGTGGACTTGCAAGCACAACTTCAGATATCCCTTCAGGAACTTTGAGCTGTTACCTTCATTTTGCAGGATACCCCATTGATTAAGGCATCAGTATGCTCACGCTTTTGGAAGAGATCTCCCATATGAGATTGTACGTTTTATGGCCTGAGGCTGTAAACAATTTTTTTATGCTATTCTTTTGCTATACACCATGTAATGAATGTCACGGAGCTCTAGTCAACTGACATACAATTTCTTACACATAGTTTCTCATGCATAATTTCTCAGCCTACCTGTAATACTCCCTATGTCAAAGAAGGCTCTGTTAGATACACTGCAGAAAGTGGCTCCCTCCACCATTGTGCTAAGGATTAGAAGTATCAGGAACTGGATTCTTTTAAGGATGCAGCTGAAATATGTGAAATGTCTGAGAGCACTGTGGCCCTGTGTTTATTTGTTAAGAGTGTACTGCTAAAAGGATTATACAGGATAAGGAAATATTTCCGGCCAGGTAAGGTTTCTCCCCCACAGTGAAAAACACATGACTCACTTCATGCTAATCACACAGTATTTTTGTAGCAGTATATGATGGCAATTTCTTCAGCTCTTGTCAGTAATTTACCTTCCTAATGATGCAAAGGTGCTGAAAGGGAACTGAGAATCAATAGATGTTGAAAGCCATTGAAATCTGAAATGTGAACCTAATGATTAATCTCTTCAGCTTTACACCTTCTGCCATGCTCTCCCCACCCACTCAAATCCCTTTTAGAAACCTCCAATTATTTTAATCCCTCCTTAATAGAGTTCACAGAAGGGCTTCTCTGCCACATCTACCTTGCTCACAAAGCACAATGGAAGTATGGCTCTGCCCCTGGTAATGTGTGGTGAGACACTACACATAATGTATAGGAGAGACACCATAGTGTCCCGTGCAGCACAGCAACCTTTTTCCCATCAAGACATAAACTTTACCTGCACCACATTGTACTACTGGGGAAAACAGCTCATTTCGGTCTTGCTGAAAGCTATGGAAAGGTAAAAAAATTTACATTTTTAGAAGAAGTTGGGAGAGAAGGTCTGCTGCTTTTCTGGTCTACAACTCTCATTCCTCTTCATGTCTTCCAAACAGCATTGCCACCAGCAAGTGCCTTCTTTTCCATGCCCAGGTTTTGGGTTTTGTTTTTAATAGGTAAAAAATCTTATAAAATACCTTATATCCTGCTTCCCTGATCACAAACATCATGTCTGAAGTCCAGTCTATGTGCCATATTGCACAAGTTGCAATAAAATCTGCACACTATCCTTTTTCCCCAAAATAATTGAAAGCTTCATACAGTTCCTTTGGAGAGCTGATGATTTGGCTCCTGAGTCTGACTGTACCTGTGGTGTATCCACTGGAAGCACAGTGGGCAGGGTGCTGTATCAGAGCAGATCAGTATCTCTATTGACAGAAACAAACCTGTAAGTATTGAAGTGGTTCTGTTGCTGGAGGCTTTCCTTACAATTTTATAAGCTGTACCTATTCATTGTGAGTCTTCCTCTTCAACTACAGCTGCTTCCACTTCATGGATCAGTCTTGAGCAGAGCTACATTTCCATCAGGCGTAATAACTGACTTCTGCCCAAAAGGAGGAGTCTCACTTCTTCCTCCTGGCCACATGTTTCTGCTGCTTATTTCTGCTAGCCACTTCTGGAGCTCCTTAAATTTTAATCACCCAGTAAAAATGGATATTCTTTTGCTGCCTTAGCAAGCCAGGTGGATCACAGTGTACTCCAGAGAGCAAACAGCTATTGCGCTCTCTCATGAGTGAGTGCATGGTTTAGAGCAGAGGAGGTGAAGCAAGGCTTGCCTTACTTGATGGATGTGATTGAACCAGCTTGGAGGTCTGCTGAACATCTAGGAAGCGTACTATGACTTATCGACAGGAGCACCTTATTATATGACTTTGAGAACACTGCCTGGAGATAGATGGTAATCAGGATATGTCTTTGAACACATTTTCATCAGGAACTGGAATACAATGCAGAGATACTGAGCAACGGATTTGCTACTCCATGCCTGGCACCAGCACAACTTCCAGCACGCTCTGTGAACGCTAGGGTACCTTGCTTCCTTAGAGTGACAGCCTATCTGTTTGGAAAGCAGCTGGCTTCAAAGAACACCATTGAAGAAGGAACTAGCTCCTATATATATACAAATATATGAACAAATCCTCCATGCTGAGAAGGCTGAGGTCTCACTCCTACTACAGATATGGCCTCTAGGAAGCTGTCAATGTAGTATGATTATGATTTGCCAGCTCAAATTCAAAACCAGGTCTAAATGGTGCCTCCCAGCTCAGTAGTTCAAGCATAGCATCACCCCAAAATACCTGTCCTGCTTCCAGCAATGAAACATTCCACAGACCTCAGCTTTGGGCTTAGCACTCAGCCACAGAGTTAGAGTTCTCTGTGCCTATGACATAGGGGGTCTGAGTCATGTAACCATCATGGACTGGTAGGTGACTCTTGGAAAAGGAAACATTACGCCTATTACAATGTTCCAGGGAACAAACTGTTCGTTCACTTATATATGCTTTGTTGGCACAATTCTTGAAAAACAATTATTCTCTTTGTATGAAGTTCTTTTTTTTCTCTTTGCTGTGATAAAAGTTTCAGTGCATTTCACTCTGGTCTATTGGAAATAAAGGGTTTCCAGCTGCCAGAAATTAAAAGTTCAGCAGGTTCATTTGAGAAATGAAGTGTGCGCCATCCTAGGAAAACAGTGATTGTGAATCCATTAAGTTACCACTGATATTGCCTATAATAAATGAAAAACCACTATTTTACTTATAAGCTAAAACAGTGCATTTCTGTACCAATGGCTGGCTCAAGACAGATAAAAAAGGAGGTTAATACCACAATGACATGCAGGCCATACGTCTTTGAACTCTCTTCCAGATCAGAAAGCCTCTTCATTCTGAATGTTCTCTTACTCTCTTCCTGGAAATATCAAGTTAGTTTCTGAGTCAGCCAAGGTAACACAGGTTGATTTAATCACCAAACCCAATGAATTTCACTGACAATTTCCTCAGCACTGAGGGAGGCCAGAACCTCCATCAGACCAATTACTGCAGCCCCAGCTGCAAAATCTGGAAGGTGAGAGCTCATCTCACAATCAACAATATCTGGATGGTTCTCTTCATTGTGCAAAAAATAAACCACTTATCTTCAATTCATACAACCTAGTGTTTATAATATAATTTGAAATGTAGCTGCTACAGAAAACCCTTGCATTTCCATGGCATTGGCATGAATTCCTCCCTGTCCACTTGCCCCCAGATCAGTAATCTGGTTCTTTTGTATTGTTTTTGGTTTGCTTTGCTTTGGTTTTTGAAAAGAAATGTATTGCTGAATCAAAATGAACACTGCTGAATTAAATGACATACTACTTATCTGCAGGGTCAAATTCACATAACATGTTTCTTCCAAGATTTACCTTCGCTCTGTGAAACAAGCATTCTTTCTATTACCCAGCATTTTGTCCCTGAGTCTTCTTCGCAATCAGGTCTTCTTTATCTTGATTTAGAAAAGAGGTTGGAAGAACTCTACAGAAAGAAACTCTGCATTTGTAATAGACATATAGAAATTCCTGGGTCGTACAGCTGACTAGATGTTCTAGAGGTTTGGCTCATCTTGCTTTTGAACTGTATCTTATTAGAGTTAATTTATGAGCAATCTGACAAAGAATGAAGCATGAAAATACCTCCCTCTCCCTAAAGCTCTTCTGTTTTTACTAATTTATCTTCTGTTATATGGAAGACTCATCAGAGATGTGTACTCTGAATCAAGGTTGATGTGAATCATCACAGTAGGCACACATCGTGGTAGTAGTGGAATTGGAAATAGAAAAGTAGAGGGGAAGACTTGAGAAACTGGAGCAGAAAGAAACCCCCCCTGAGGAACCTCGAATTGTCCAGAAATGCTTCAAGCTGGAGACACCACTGACAAGAATTTCGTCCATTCATGAATGCAAACAGACCTTCTGGAAGGGAAAACATGAAAAAGGGATCTATTTTTATTTTAATAGTAGTGGGTTGGACACACTAGATTTAATAGCTATATTTAAGTGAGGAACAGTGTGACAGCTGAACAGTCATAGATATTTAAAGAATTATGTGTTTGGAGAAATAATGGTGTATTTGAAAGATAACAGCTCAATAGGAGAAGCTGAAAGAAAGGGGGGAACTCCTGCATCATCTATAACAGATTTGAGAATGTGGAGAGGAATACACAGTTTTGGATGCTTTTCAGAATCTGAGTCCAGATAGGATATCAGGGACTTGAAAAGAGAAACAGAACTACTAAAGTTACTTTTTTAAGCTGAGGAAAAGCAATCAGAATTTGTCAGGCAGCAAAAAATAGCTGTTCAGAAAGAAAACATATTCGTAATGAGTATCAGAAGGGAGTCTACAAGGAAGCTGAAGAGGGGCTTTTCATCAGGGATTGTAGCAACAGAACGGGGGGAAATGGGATAAACTTAAACAGGGGAAGTTCAGGATAGATTTAAGGAAGAAGTTTTTTGCTGTGAGGGTGGTGAGGCACTGTAACAGGCTGCCCAAAGTAGTGGTAAATTCTCCATCCCTGGAAGTGTTCAAAGCCAGGTTAGGTTGACCCTTGAGTGACATGGTTTAGTGTGAGGCACCCTTGCTCAAGGCAGGGGGTTAGAACTCAATGATTTTAAGGTCCTTTCCAGTCCAAACTCTTCTATGATTCTATGTATAATGGACTGCAAGATCAGCAAGATCCTACAGAACTGAAAAGGAAATATGAACCCACATATTCTAGGAAAGGATTTGAAAGATAGAACTTGGCTAGATTTGCAAGGAGATGCATGATAAGCAAAGTGAGAGTTTATTTTGAGAAGAGCCAGCGTGCCTCTGAGAAGCAATTATTTTCAAAAAAGAAAAGAATGTACTTAAAGAAAAGGATCCCCAGTCTACTTGGATGTGGTGGGGGGCTACAGCAGGCCTGTGGATTCCCTGCCTGAAGACATGAAGTTAGAACTCGATCTCGAAGATGTTAAAGTTTATCTAAGAGAAATGAGGCACCGAAGGCATCTGAGTGAGATAGCAGAAAGCATCCAAGTGAGAAAGTAGAAAGCATCCGAATGGGAAAGTAGAAGGCATCCAAATGGGAAAGTAAAAGGCATCTGAAGGAGTGAGTCAGGTAACTAACTACAAAAAAAGAACTTGGTAAAATAATGGACTTTAGTAATGCAGTAAAGGGTCATCCAATAATGTACCGTTGCTAACTAATATTGATTAATGGCTAAAAAGATGTGTGTGCTAGAAAAACTATATAAGTAGTAGTTTGTTGTAATAAAGCACTTATCTATTTTTAGTTCATGCTAAGTCACCAAAGAAACATGAGTGTGTTTTTGGCCGCCTCAACAGCGACACTTGGAGAACCAGAAACCTTTGTGAGAGCTGCTCAAGATACATCAGGGTGCATCCAGCGTATAGATATTACTTTAAGGACAAAGTAGCTCTAAGTAGGCTACTGGGGCTAAAATCTGTTGGGCATTGTGCAGAGAAAATTGCATCTGCTGGGACAAAGAGGTAAACCTCAGATCTTAAAATGAGAAATCATTCTGAGTGATTGAAAGCCTCCTAGCCGTTAAAAAAAATAAAATAAAAGAAATAGCAAAAGGCTAAAATTTGCAGTTCTTTCTGCAAACAGATTACCTGTTGTTGAGTGGGAACACAGCCCACACCAGGGTTAGGAACAGTCTCACTCTGAGGTACCAGCAGTGGACAAGTCTACCCCTGAGTGAGCCCACTGAGTCCCCTTCAATGAAACAGAGAGGATCACCTGAAAATAATTTCTTCTTTCCCAATAGAGTTTACCTTAAGTATTTAGGGCTCATTCCTCAAACAAGCCTCAAATAGGGTAAGGAGACATCAGGTATACCTTTGGTCCTTCATGTGGCTGCCTGTAACTGTCTTTTATAGAGGTGGGAGACTGTAAAGAAGCTGCTGTTTCTGTACCAAAAATGTTTCAGCATGAAAAAAAAACAGAATTGCTACCTTTAAACTTGAATGAGAATTGAAAATCTACATTTTTCTTTGTGAGCAGAACTTATTTTGAGTATTCTCAGTCATCTCAAGGGTTTTAGGCACATTTTAGTCCTAATTTTAATTTTAGTTCATAAAGTTTGTGGCTCAAAGGAAAAGTTATTTTTGCCTGATGAAAACCAAATCCAACCACGTTGAAATTAGATGTTT
>JANRGW010152330.1:16606-85780 GCA_024733675.1 Psilopsiagon aymara
ACAGCATGAATGAGAGGAGGTTTGAAATTAGCAGGAACACTCATTTTTAACATCTAAAATCTTTTATATTTATATTTAAAATCTCTTTGGTCAAGGAATTTCTGTGTTCCCTAGACTGCAGGTTCTGCTGCTGTACATGGTTCATTGCTTTTTAGCCCAAGAAATGAAATGGCCCTGTTAGTGGAAAGTTATATTAATTTTATTAGATTGTTATTCAAGAGCATTAGAAAATATTAATGCCTTTACATGGTTCTGATTTTTAAGACGCTTTCTATTTTATCTAACAAGGATCATTAACACTAAGAGAACAGTTCTGTTTTTTTGCACATTGTGAAACAAGTCATAGTATCTCAGGTGTATTACACAGAACACATTACAGTGAAAGACCTCACCTTTAAAAACTCACAGTATCCTTATTGTAATACATGTCCAAATTGTGATAACTTTACTTACATTAAATATGAATCAAATTTATTATTCTGGAAGCTGCGCCATTAAAAAGAATCATAGAATCATAGAATAATGGAGCAGTTTACATAGTAATATACTGCTTGCCAGGGGTAGGGATACCTACACTGGTCCCCGTATGTTGGTGATAAAACAAAATGGGAATACTAATGTAGGCTTATGCTAATATAAAATATGCCATCAAACATTATGCTTCACGGGAAAAAAAAAGCCTGCTTTTGGCTCCTCCAGACTGCTGTTAACCTTATCTTGTGGGACTAGCACATTTGTCCTCCTCTTTTCTTGCATTTACTGGAGGTCACGCTGTTCATCCGAGCAGGAGTAGAAGACGTCAGTCTAGTATTTAGGGCTAGGAAGGGGTCTGAACAGAGATAGATGGACACTTTATGAAGAGAAACATCCTGCTCTAGGTGCATGTGCCACTTCTGTGCATGAATAAAAGAACCATAATTGCCAGCACTTTATATAACGGACTGTTTTCCATTCTGTCTTCAGCTTCAGAGACCTTATTTTTTCTAAAGCTGCAATGATGTGACAGGCCTTTGCACTTAGGTGAGACAAAAGTGGTCCACAGGCCAAGATCTCCAGGGAGAGTATTGTCCCTCTACATTTTCCGTTTTCAAGCATGCAAAAGTCATATGCACACTATTGCTGTCCCTTCATTGCCTCTTCTCATGCTGCCTTGAATTTCATGGTAAATCTGAGATGCCTTCAGCAAGAGCCTGTACAGGCTCCCATGTGAACAGCAGGAGACCCAAATGTCCTTTGACTGGAGAGGACTTTGCTTTAGTTAACAACCAAAGAATACAGGCTTTTTCAAGAATACATGAAGAAATCTGTGGGTGACTCTACCTTCAGAAATACCAGCATCAGGAGGCCAAAGAGAAATGTGAATTGGGGAAAATTATTGAATCATATTATCATAGAATGGCTTGGGTTGGAAAAGACCTTAAAGATCATCCAGTTCCAAGCCCTCTGCATGGGCAGGGACACTGCAGGTTTTGCAAGGCCCCATCTAACCTGGCCTTGAACACTGCCAGAGACGGAGCTTTCAGTGTTAGAACAGGCAATCTCTGCTACAGGAAGAACAGTTGGAAAGGGATTGCAGTGAGAAATCCGAGCTAATACCTAATAGCTAATAGCTAATACTGTTAGTGCTTACTGTAGTCAAGGTCAAAACCACAGCCTGATTGACCAAGGGAATTATCGAAAGGGTCTTTCCCCTGTTTTGATGTCTCTGTTAAATTCAACAGTAGATGTTTAAACCCTAGTTTCTTATTGCTCATCCCAGCTTTCTCCTCTCCTTGTTCAATGCAATTGCTTCACTCAAATAGTTCCTCTATGTCCAGCCAGTGTGGAAGCCCAGCACCCCATGCTGTGCGTAATGTGGGAGGGGGTCAGCACAAATGCCCTTCTCAGCAGTTGAGATGCTGTCAGGATGTCCTGTAATAATACACCTGATGTTCCAGTGTAGGTGTGGGCACAGTTGGCTCTTTTCCTGTAAGTGAGTGGGATTTCGTCCACAATCAGGAGGTGATTTGACCTTTGATAAGAGATCCGAGCTCTGTGCTTGACAGCGGGACACAGGATGACACACACACTATTTTTAGTCTGTGCTATGCTTGATTTCTTTCTTTCACAGGTACATAAAAGAAGAGGAACTCATGGATTTGACTGACATGCTTGGTAATTGTTTTCAACCAGAGCTCACCAATATAGATATGTATTAAAAACCAAACAAAACCCTCCCTCTAGCCCTTACTGGTAAGCACACCTCCATGTCTGCCTTATTCCCATTGTCCCCATAGCCAAATTCCAGTGGTTCTGGGGTGCTGGCAGTCTATGCTGGAGTAGGCATTAGACACCAGCTTTCTTTTGTCATGGGTTCATGGCTTCCAGATACTGCTAACAGGTTGCTACAGTTTGCATTGGTTTTCTTTTAGGCACTGGAAACAAAAGGAGCTGCTGCATGCTGAGCATTGCTGATAAAATCATCAAACTTGCTAGCATTTTGGTAAGTATTGCTCTTGACTGAAACAATCAAACACAAAACCAGAAACTTGCTTGGTGGTTTTCAAATACAACTGATCCTTTTCAGCCCAGAGCACAGAAAAAGGCAGGCCATGCAGTAGAATGGATACTAGACGGGATTTTGGGAAGTCCCGGGCCCATGGGAAGGCCTGGGCTTGGCATGGCCATAGGGGACAGCCCAAAGCCATGTGGCCATGACCTCATGCACGCACTACAACAGACATAGCTCAGTTGTGTAGCTCCCCATGGGGCACAGCATTGTCCCACCAGTCCAGTGCGGGGCTGAGGGGTACCAGGGGGGTCCCAGTCACCCTCAGCTTATTCTTCTGCTCTGTGGGGCAAGGATAATGTACACGTTTGCCCAGACTATTCTTGTGAACATTGCAGTGATGGAGATCCAGGGCTTCATTGTTCTACTAAATATTTCCTTAATATCTAACTCTAAATCTTTTGCAAACTGTAAATCCATGGCACTTGCTCAGAACACAAGCTTTCTATCTTTCTTTGAGTACATGTTTTTGGAAAACATTTAAGTTATTGTGAAGAAGAACAAAAATATACGAATTAAAATATGAAGCCTGAAGAACAGAGCATCAGGTATTGTAGGAGCAAAAATTGCTACCTTGATGTTTTCCAGGTCATGGTCTCTGTTTCTTTAGTAAAAATGACCACTTTCTGCATTTGTCTGGTTATTCTGTGGAGCAAGTAACACACCAATGAATCATTCATATCTTTTCAGATGTAATATGCTTAAGACAATACCTTTCAAAGAAGTCTTGGCAATCTTTTAGCAGTTTAGGTGTGGAGGAGCCAATATTCATTGTGTGCACACTTCTGACATTATGTTGAGTCTTCTTTCACTACATATGGTACATTCTTCCATTAAATGCTTCCTGAGAGTTGAGTTTTCTCCCTCTCAGTCACTTCTTTACAGAGAGATGTACCTGAGATGGATGTGCATGTACCACTTAAGAGAAGAAATAACAATTTTGTCTGCTGGTAGAGACATTATTACTCTTTGAGGGATCAGAATCATAGAATCACAGACTGGTTTGGGTTGGAAGGGACCTCAAAGATCGTCTAGTTCCAACTCCCCTGCCATGGACAGAGACTGCTTCCTCTAGACCAGGTTGCACAAAGCCCCATTAAACTCATCCTTGAACACAATGGCATTTAAGTGATTCAGTTCAGCTGTGACTATATAGAAAAACTATACAGAAAACTACAGAAAAACTACATCAGTCAGTAAGTGGTTGTAAGCCACCTCTTTGTGCCTGAACCCTGAATAAGATATATCTCCACACATGTATTGCTCTTTCTTCCCTTCCCTTTCAGTGAGTGCTCAGAAGCATATTGAAGAAGGAGGGTGAGGTAACTCAAGAGTCTCCTTTATGAACTTTTCATAAAAAAGCTTGAAAATGAGAGATTCTGGCTTTGTTTTTAAAGTAAGTTGATCCACTGGTGCAAACTCTTTAAGCATTCTTGTATTTTACAATAGTGTGCTGCCAAGAGAAAAAGAAATGAAGTGCATCTCTGCCTCCAGATACTTTCAGCATTTAATGAGTCATCTACTTAAATGTCAAAGCAGATGCTTGAAATCGGACTGTACTTGCATGCGGAGGAGTGGCCTTGTAGCAGTCACCAATAGCACTGTGACTTGATACAGTAGTTGCGGAGTCTAAAACCCCTTTCCTTTTGCACAAATAGCCAGACACCCTTGAGTAGTTCCCATTTTGTGTCTTTTCTGTCTTTGGATCCATCCTCTTATTTCTTTCAATGTGAAACCCAATGGACCTGTTTCAGACCACCTTCCTGTGCATCTGCCACTATTTCAGCAGCCTGATATTTCCTTTCTTCTTTCAAAAGGAGATCTCCTCTCTTTGCACAAGTGCACAAGCACTCTATGCTCTGCCTCAAGAGAGAGCTGGAACAGGTTCAACCAGCTGCTACTGCTAATTTTCTACAGCACCCCGATAGTCTCTTTTCTTCATTTCCTTCTTTCATGACTTCACTATGCTGTTTTTGCAAAGAAACAAGCAGGATGGTTTGGACCCATCATATGCTGGCCATTCTTTTCATGTCTCTTACCTTGTGTACTCAGATGGGGAATGAAGGTCTTCACCCAGCCTCTGAATTGTACTTTGTCAGAGTCTGTAAACCAGAGCAGAATCCAAAGCATTACATGACCCATGTAGAAAATAATATTTTAGTGTGATGAGCAGAACAACTACAGTGCTCCTTGCCCTACACCAGCACCACCCTTCCACATACAATGTGCTAAACATTTCACATTGTTGCAGAATATGAAGCATACTTCTGCATGACCCACAAAAGAAAAAATGGGCTTTCTGTGAAGTTTGAGGAATGTACGTGGAATGAATCTAAAATATTCCAGGAACAGCTCTACATACTTTAATGATGCTTTCTCTGGCTATCTTGCCCACTGTTGGAGTCATGTGAACCAGAAGGTTCATCAAGTGGTAAGCTTTGACACATTAATGAATCAGGGGACTGATTCACAGGTGATAAACCTGGAGGTGAAGCTCTGGAGCTGGACTAATTTGGGAGACCAGGGGAACAAGGAGGAAATTGCACAAAGTTCAGTCTGGAATAAATTGGTCCACACTAACATCACCATCCTCATCATCAAAATGAAACCCCTAAACAGGGAAGAAGAACTGAAAAGACAAAGGTATATGAAATTGTGGATGCAGTTTAACCTAAATGAAGAAGTCTAAACCAGGTAAGGTGTTTTGTGTCTTAAAGTGCTCATTTCTCCCTTCTGAGTTAAGAGGGGAATTTGACAGTAGTTAGTTCTGATACCTCTGGAGAGTATTTAAACTGGAGGTAATGTAGGTGAGATGAATACCACTCCTGAAGTCTTGTTATTTATGTACTTGAAACTGGTCATCCAATGTTAAGCCATCTTGAGTAAGTTTTCACAGAAAATTTTGATTATAGACCCAGTTTAAGACACTGGACCAATCTGTTGTTTGAGAGCACTTGGCTGGAGACCAAAGGGAAGAGTTGTGCTGAGCATGTTCTTCACCTGAAGAAATGAGTGTGCTCTTCATGCTCATCACAGTATGTTGTATCAGGCAGGTTGGAGATGAAAGTCTGAGAGATGATAACATGGGGCTGTTTGTAACCTAGCTAACATCATCTCAACCCAATGGTACAGTGAAAATTACTATTTCATTTAAAACATTTGGCAGTAAAATGTGGTTTTCTGCAGACTAATGGAACCACCTCTGTTTCAGATCCAGTGTACAGAAAAATGAAGAGAGTGAAAATAGGGAAATCTACTTTGCAAAAAAGTATATTCTCAGCAGTCCTTGGCAGTAGAGACCCCTAATGAGATTTGCATGGGTGGGAAATCAGCTTCAGTGAAAAATGATTCCTTTTTTTATACTGACCTTACTACCACAAAGTTCTAAGTGTATCGTTTACATCAAAACTCCTCAATGATCTGGCAGCTATTACAGCTGCACTTGAACCTGTCTAATCAGTGCAAACTGTAATTTATTCTGGGAGCATGTCAGCCAGGTCAAGTCATACCCAGGGACTGCAGAGAATGTACGAACTTCAGTTGAACCTGTCCTAGGAACGTGGTGGCAGATGAAGTCAGCAATGGAAATGAATGTAAATGAACATCAGTACAATTTTACAGTGCCTAATATAATATTCAGATCAGCAAGACAGTTAACTCAAATTCTTGAAACACTGATTGAACAGAGAATATCAGCTACAAGCTCAAAAAGCATGGTTCAAAAATGGACTTGTGATTCCAACTGTGGTAGTGTCATTAATCTTATGCAAGACAAATGTCATCTGACAGAAGGCTACCTGAAGTCACATAACTTAGCTAAAACAATAATCAGGTAATTATTGAAGAGACATTGATAAAAATTAGGTCAATACTGCCAACCTCACATTGTAAAGGATCACTGGGTATTGTGTCCCATAGCATATTAAATTATGAACATAAGAACTTAGGACAACACTAACAACATGTATGTCTGCCCATGATGGTGGCTAGCACAAGATGCTTAGTGAAAGAATGTAAGAAATAGGATAACTCCCAGTATACAGTGATACATACTACTGGGGAAGTCCCCTCAGAGATACCTGAGACAGTTTTCATCAAACAATCTCATTTAATAGCCATCGAGGGATCTATGAAACATTTGCTTTTAACCTTCATATGGTTCTGTTCCTATTTTAAGACCCATTTATATTTTGGACTCTGTAACTATGTAAGCAAAGAGTTTCACAAGTTAACTATACATAAAAGAAAAAAATACTGCTTTCAGTTTGTTTCAAAATCTCTGCTAGACTTCATGAATCCCACTAATTCTTTATATATGGTAGGAACCATAGTAGATGATTGCTTTCTAGGAATGTTCTCTGTACAATGATCAATATTTCAAGTGTTTATAGATCTTTATCATAAAACATTTTGCTATTTCTTTCTAAGATGAAATATCTTTATATACATTTTCTTCCTGTGTGGCAGAATACCATTATCGCTAATCTTTTCTGCACCTTCTGCAGTTCAGATAAGTCCTGTATGAGATGGGAGACCAGAACAATACACAAAATTGAAGATAAGGGTTCTTAATGGATTTAGATAGAAGCATATGTTTACCTGAATTTTCAATTGCTTTCCTAATAATTCCTAATACGAACTGTTTTTGAACAATTTCTAAGCACTACATTGATATTTTGAGAGAAAACCTCATTTTCACAATAACTGCTCTCAATGACTCCTAGATTCTTTTTTTCTGAATAAAAATACACCATTAGAACTCATTATCCACATAGTTAGAGCTATTTTTTGTAATTTGCAGTACCTGGCATTTATTGACGTAAAATTTAATCTATTTTATCATACAGTTACCAAGAATTGCGATAACCTTCTGCAACTGTTTGCAGCCAGCTTTGATTTTGACTATCCTGACAACTTTGCAGTACTTGCACACTTTGGTGCACCACTTTCCTGAATTTGTGAATATGTTAAGGAGTTCAAGTAGATTTGTGAGAGATTATTTCAACCAACAAAATCAGTGCTAACTTTTCTCTAATACTATTCTCTGCCATGCTTTCCAGTTCTTCTAGTGCAGTGGTTGTTTTACCGGTCTGTGTTTACAGAGAGCCATTTATAAAATTTGGCAGCACACCTGCTGCCTTCCATTCCCCTGGTATTGTTACCAAATAAACCAATAAGTTTGTCAGAAGGGCAGCAAATTTTAACTGTTAGAACTCTTGGGGAATTTCTAGGGAATTCAGATACCAGTTCACAATGGGACAGTCCTGGCACACCAGTAAATGTGTTCACCTTTAGCAGAAGCAAAATTTCACATACTGACCATATCTAGGCCATGAGAAGTCACTTAAGAAACAGAAATTATTTTAAAGCCCCAATTAAATGAGTACTTTTACCCTCTGATTCTATTTTAATGCTTCCAATAGAGTGGCACAAAGAAACTTCAGTTTTAATCCATGTTCCTCTTACTACTTTGTTTATATTACACCGAGAAGCAAAAGCTTAAGCTTTCCAAACTCTCTGTGATCAAATATTTTCATGATAGAAGACTATAACCCAGGAGGATGAAGTGAATGACCAGATGCACAAGAGACAACACCAAATGACACTAATGTTTGCACAGCAGTGTTACCTCTGTATAGATAATACAGCTATAACCTTACTGAGGGTTACAAATGTCCAAACCACATCCAGTGAAGTACATCTCCAGAGTTGGACACAGTTAAAGGCCAAGACTACTAGTGGGAAGTGTCATACATGCTGTCCTGTTGTTGCTTTTCCCTGGGCAATCTGTATTGCCGCTGAAGGTTTCTTTTCTTTTCATCTGCAACACAAGTCCCTGCTCTGAAGAATTATCTCTCTTTTGCAGATGCTGGACAGAGGTTATGTCTTTTTCGAGACACTTATACTCTGGTGGCAACAGCCAGAGATAACTGTGTGTTAGCCTCATGTGGACTTCAGAAGTGGAGTAGATATCTATGCATCAGTGTTTCCATAGGTGCTCCAAGTCCTCGCACAGCTCTGAGTCCAGATGGACCTTTAACCTCAGTTATTACAGCCTCTTCTATAGCCTTACATACCTATTTAAAGCCCCAGGCTATAGAGTCTCTGAACTAACTCAAGTTTTACTCCCTTAATTCAGTCTTTTTTTTCCTTTAGTGTATTGAATTTTATAACAATACATTTGTTTTTTTTTTTTTTCTTTTGGAAAGAAAAAACTCAGAACTTGATTTTTGGCTGAGGGTAGCATGGTGAACAGTAATATATTTTTCAGCACAGGAAGCTGTCCCCAGCTTAGCTACAGACTTTTAGCATAACCCAGCTCCTGAATTCCTGTTGTAAATGGATTGATTTGGTTCATTGAGAGTTAAGTATTTCCACACTGAGCTAAAACCTAATTATCCCTTTACTGTAAGTACTTCATTTATTTTGGGAGACAATGGTACTTAGCAAAAGGGCATCAAAATTATTGCAATATTAATAAAGATGCATCACAACAGTTGTGGAAGAAACTATTAGGTTTTAAATCAGAGAAGTAATTACAGGCCTATTATCCAATACGGCTACAGCTGCTCTGCGTATTTATACACAATTGCTTCCACATATACACCAGGAAGATTACAATGAAATAAAACCCATCAAAGAAAGTACTTATCCAGCAAGTGAGAGTAAAAGCAAAGATTTCCTTTCCATACCAAGAAAAATGGAACCAAGCAGCTGTTCAGTTATTTTGGATCCTTGCTCTTGGTTGACAATGATTAAAGATGTTAAGAGCACCAAAATGATGTGTCAAGATAACAAATGAGTTTTTCTTTGCGACCAGCATCTGTCATCAGAATTTCTATTCCTCTCATCAGTATTTGGCTACTTATCAGGAATTCCTCCTTCCAACAGAGATTGCATTCCATTTGTTGTTTCATATCAATCTTCCCCTCTCCCACCAAATACTGATCTATTTTTCATCATAAAACTGGAAATCCAAGGAGGGAAATGAGAAAATGATCAGTAATAGAGGATCTCACAGATTGTCCATTTTAACTGAGGAAGATTTGTTCATAGGATTTTAGGAAATAACTACCAATACAACCATGAAGTCCATGTTGGTCTAGCAGCCAGTTGCTTGCAGTTCTGTTGTGGCCATGCACAAACGTTTCTACCAGGTTTCTCTCTCCACTATGATATTCAATTCCATTCCCGCCTAGTTCACAAGTTGAGTTTTCAAATGCTGCTTATTTACTGCTCGCATTGCAGTTCAGTTCAGGGTAGTTTCTGTAGGGACAGGAGGATGTTACAGCTGCTCAAATCTGCTTTCAGAGAAAGTTTTAAAAAAAGAAACTAAATTCTCTGAGGAGTGAAGTTTTTATGTTAGAGTCAGGAATTGGGAGCGGGCAAAAGATGAAAAGAGCCTGTCTAGCGGCAGTTTCATCATCAACCCACTGCAGAATTATCTAGGGTTTGCTTGTGCTGCATCCAGAGGATGGAGGCATCACCACCCTGTGCTTTTGGAAGTGATGCAGCATACACGTCTGGAATAACAAACCATGCAATCTCCTCAGGCAGAAAGAGTACATGGTGGAGGAATGCCTTTGCTTATCACAGCCACCACAGGCTCCTGACAGCACCATCTTAGCATGTTCAGAGCAGTGACTCTCAGGCAATTTGCTCCTCTCTATGCCTAGATGACCAAAGAAAGTAACCTTGATGTGAAAATAGTTTGCAGGACAAAAGCAGGTGTTGTGGGATCCTGCCATAACAGAAAGTCAGTCTATAACTGACACCATGAGCCCAGTCTGAAGACAAGAAGAACCCCCTTGGCACGATCAATAGAAACTATAGGAATAGGGAGTGGTGAAGAGGTTTTTTGTTAAGGGGAGAACTGCTCAGACAGACAGCACGTGGGAGGGCATAAGGATGTCAAGGAAAGGGCATATATGAGCAGTTCGCTGGTGAGCCACCTTGCATTTGTGCTTTGGTCTCACATCAATGCCAACATCACTACACTGGTTTGTGCATAACACCCCCTATGCTATGAGTCAGCCAGGTCATGGTCAGAATCTTGAACCAGTCAAAACACTGCAGAGGAATACAGCTCCTCCAACTTGATTATTGTTTCCTCCTTGAACCTTACTTTAGTTAAAGCTGCCTTTTCATACATAGCGTCAATGTGGCTTCCCTGGGCTATTCTCTGCCTTCATCTCATCCTACTTCTTTGTTTATATATTCTTCTGCTTCTTCATCCAAATAAGAAAGCAAAGGTTAGAAAGTAGGTAACAAATGAAACAGGGACTGATGCAAGGTCCAGCCTTTCAGGAGAAAAGGAATGAGACTGCTGAGCAACAAGAGACAGACACAGTAATCACTGAGACACAGAGATGTCTTACTGTTGGACTGTACTGATGACTTCTGCCTGGCTGCTTCACTGGCTGGCAGACACTTGCTGTTTGCCTGTCAGTTTGCTCACTGCTCCAGGTAGGAGGTCAAGAAAATACGACAGCTCAATGATTTGCACCTTTCCTCACAGATAAGGAAAGAAGATGTAGGAGTACAGTTTCTCCATCTTCACCCTTTGATATGATTCTATGACATGAGGGAGAATTCAGACGGACTCTAAATCAACAGGGAGAAGGATGCTTTTTATTGTCACTGAGGCAGCTAACAAACAGAACAGCATTTCATGGGAGACATTGTTTAGACTGGATAAGTTTGAGATGAGTAAGCTAATGTGTATTATTTTAGTGTTGCCTAATGCATCCTAGGTACTCGACTACACTTTCTGAAGGGTTTTACATAACTTTTCTAGTTGTGCATATTTCGCAACTGGAAAGGGGTGCTAGCAACATGCTGAAAGACAGTTGGAAGGTCAGCTGAGAAATACTGACTTGATTACAGTCAATTACAGAGCCATAAATTAAAATACACAGCTTGGATTTTTTTAAGTTTCTCAGGATGATTATGGAACCAGGGTGGGTAACTCTGTATTACTTATCTGCAAGCCTTCAATTGCTTATCAACACATAAATGGGCAGCTCCTCTTCCTCCAAATCCTGAAAGCCCACATCGACACTGAGCTTTTCAAGAGGCCATAACCTTGATATTCAGTGTTCTAACTTGATTCATCCCCATGTAGAACTTGAATACTGGCTTCTGTTGTTGAGGCCCACTAGACTGTCGCAGTGTCTTTATGAGCGCTTACATAGCAGTTAGCACAATATGTCTGTGAGAGGCAGCAGGAACACCCAACAACAGTTTTCATTATGGCAAATCGCAAGATGTCATTGTCACATCACTCCAAAACATTCTGATTTAAGGACCTAGCTGAAAGCCACTATGCTGTTATCTTCTGTGCTGCCAAGAGTGTAGACATTATCCTTTCTCATCTATATGTGTATGGGACTGCGCTGGAGCCCTTTTTGTTATCAAAACCATTCAGAGTCTGAGTTTCTAGTGAGTGCTTTTGACAATTTGAAGTTTTTCTCTTTTATTTAGCTCCTGTAAGCAATGAGTAATTCTCCTTAGCATGATAAACTCTACTGCCCCCTAAAATTAGTCTCCTGTGAAGAAACCACGTCAAAGCAGTGATCTAATGTCAAAATCATCTCTGGCTCAAGAAACCAGAGCAAAATAAAAACCACCTTCCTTGGCAATTTGGAAGACAATTTCTTCCTTCCTACAGAGTGCATGATGAGTAATTTCTTCGCAAATGCTAAATCCCCTCAGAAAGCGTTTCTGAGTGATATTGTTGAAGTTTTCTTCTTTCAATATTGCAGCCAATATAATGAAACATCCCTGGATAAAAAATACAGTTTATGAAAGAAAAAAAATCAGGTGGTGAAGTAAGAATGAAATATTGCAAATGATGAATTAGTGCTCATAAATCACCCCTTTCTCTTCAAAAGTTATCAGCAAAGTTCAGCACTGCTGCACCTCTTGTGCAGAGCTGCAGACCTTGGCCAAGCAGGGCAGGATGCTGCGGTGGTGTCACAGTGCAGACATCGCCCACAGGCTGGGGTTTGCCCAGCACCAAAGGGAATTTTATCTCAAACTTTTCATTTCCTATCTATGTGAATAAATGTTTGTTTTTAATAATAGAAATGACCAATTCTGACCACATTGACTGGCTTTGTGTTTACCACAGACCAAACAACTTTATGGGGTGCACTGTCAGTTTTGCAACTTTTGCCTGAACCACTGGTCATTGATTCATAGTTGGATGAAAATTGCTGAAAATTGACTTAATGTGAGTTACGGCAATTGTAGAGAAGAAGGAAGCAGAGAGATGACTGTGGCATTCTTGGATACCATGCACCTGCTTTCCTATGGCAAAAAAAAAAGAAAATATCAGGATCTCAGTGAAGGAGGAACAGGAGCTGCCAAGGATTGGCATTGCAGCCAAAGACAGTGTCTGCATAGAGGGGAGTAAGAGAGTAGGAATTGCAAGAGAGTGGGAATTGCAATGAGGGCATTCTGATGAGCATAAATTTCAGGGTTTCAGTGACATGGAGGTTCAGGGGTGATCTGTGTGAAAGGAGGTGAGCGTTAGGGTTTGCCCTGTGCTGGTAACAGCTGGTGCCGTTCAGCTTTGAGGATGATGTGAACAACTGATCAGGTGCTAAAACCTCATGCTCAAACATACTTAAGGAAAAGTGACAATTGTTAAGGATTAAGGCACATGGAAGAGACACAAAAGGAAACCTGTGGAAGATGTTGTTGGGGCATGACTGCAGATGCTCTTGGAAAAAAGTGCTGAGGAACTGTGGCTATGGGTTGCCCACACAAGGGCAGGGACACTCCTGCAGCTTGTGAAAGAGGTGTTTCCTTAGTTTTTTTTGTTTAATTGGATATGTTTTTCTCTCCTTTTTAACCTTGCTACCCAAATCAATAATCAGAAGTTCTTGTTAACTAGCAATGAATTAAGTTAAATAAAATTCCTTAAGCAGAGACTGCTTCAAAATTAACAGCCTCATTAGCATCACCAGCTGGAGCAAAGCAGCTCTCCACATTCTCTGGACTCCCATTTGGGGAGTGCTGCCACCACATCTACCTATGTGCAGCACAAGAGAATAACCTGACGGGGGCACAGAGGTGGTAGCAGAGAGGTGAACCATGCTTTGGAGAGGGTGACGAAGCTGCAGTATCCAACATTACAGCTGAACAGGCTTTTGGGTACTTTTAAAGGTGAATGATTATGTTCCCCTGAATTTGCTTCTGTTTGCTATTACTTGCAAGTCATGTTTCCTTTAAATGGCTCCAATTTATCACTGAACAATAGTAATGACCAAAACAATTAAACTAGCCTTACTTGTGGCCTAGGAAACAATGATGCCATTTTCCAAAATGAGAGGGCTGTATAGCAAAGACAAAGCCCATGACTGAACAGTATTATAGTGCTGTATTTTCCTGTGGTCTTGCAGCACTGGTGGCCTCCTGGTGCCTTTCTCTATTGCTCTGCTGTGCTCTGAAGAAGACCTGCATCTCTGGGAGGGCAGGGTAAGCTCACATCCTCTTGTCATTCCAGAAGTTGCCCAATTTAGCAAATAGCAGATGGTTATGGAAATTGTAAGAGGATGGCCAGTAGCTTTTAATATAGAAAAGGTGTGCGCTCTTGGTTGCCTCCAGACCTTCTGTTCTTTGAATAAGACTCTCTACAGCTTAAGATCTTGTATGCTGACTCGGGACTTCTTGATCCATACTGCTTCATATTTGAATAGTAACATCAGCTCTCTGAGTACAAAAGCATGCCACTTCTTGCTGTTTAGGTTTGTGTAGACCTGTACTCACAAGTACAGGAAACACAGCTCTTTTCTGCTCTGGAAGCGTGAGATGTATGTAATGAATGTCTGTTCAGTAACCCATACTACTTGGTTAACAAGTAGGCCAGTGGAGAAAGCAACATTCCGAAACATTTCCAGGTTTTCAAGAGAGGGAGGGAGGAAAAATTAACTAACCTTGAATGCTGAGCAGGTCCTGCCTCACCAGCTGTATTGATGTACAGCTTGAGTATTGCTGGTTACATCAGGCTATGTGTGGATTCAATCAACAGGAGACAGAAAAACAGCAGCTATTAGCAATACTTCAATATGGAAATCAGGCCTTAATTGAAGCATTGTCTTCTTGCTTTAGGAATAACTTTGGTTTTGTTTGTTTTGGTGTTTTTTTCCTAGAGTAACATGGTTTTGAGGTTTGCATTAATTAGGATTACAAAAAGTGAACAGTAAGCCGAGATAATACAAGGTAATTATCCCTGAGGATCTGTTAAATAAGATTTGTGTTTACAGTAATGCATGACAGATAAATAATATTTATGCATGGCAAAGAAGGAATTTCAGTAGAATAGAAAGCATACTTTATTTCTTAGCACAGAAATAGATAGAACCACAGAACAGAGTAAGCTGTGTCCTTTAAATTCTTCCCATATGTCATATATTCCAGGCCCTGACCCTCTTGATGGCTCTCTTCTGACCTATCTCCAGTTTACTAATATCTCTCTCTTGTAGCAGTAAATATACTTAAAACATTTGCATTAAAAAAATCTCAATAGAAAATTATGCGCTGGGGGTGGGATCCACAGGACCCAAACAGAAGTTCATGGCTGAGATTATCCTCTGGAATCCATAACCGTCACTGAAGATAAATCATCTCTTCTCAGATGCTGTCCTTCTAAAGTAGATATTAACAACAGGTATAGGTTAGATGACTTTGTATCCTAGATCCCTTCACTGAATATGAAGAAGCCAAGAACGACTGGCTTAGATGGAGGAACCATCACTGTGGATATCTGAGGGTAGATGCCAGGAATCCTTCCCCCATGACTGCATTTGGTCTTTACTGGGAAGAAAACACAAGGCACAGTTTTGCACTGGAAGCCCCACAGGCAGCAGCCCCAGTACTCCAGGTATTAATCTTTGACCACAATATGTACAGAAAGAGCTAACCCTGCTTTGCTCTAAGCGGGATGGAGAATGGCAGGAACTTGGTCTCCTTGCAACCTGTCAACTCACACCTAAATTTAAATAGTGTATTTAAGTTTCCCTAATAAATAATTTCCAGGAGAAATCCTTCCTGCTTCTATTTAGACAGTGGCAATATCTAAGCTGCTGGGTTACAAGCATCCCATTCTCGGGGAGAGCCTGTGAAGTTACTAAAGACAACAGGAGTGGACATAAAACCAGCACATCAGCTTTTATGTGTTTCAAGGGTGAATTACTTGTGCTGCTTGTATTTAATTTTCTAAGTTATTTCAAACAAAGTAAGTCCCTTAAAGTGACTTGGGGGAAAAAAAAAAAAATCCTCTTCTTAGTTTCTTTTTTATTTGCCATATGAATGCCCTTGTAAACCCTCACACATAACTGCTCAATAGGTTGCAGCAGGCAACCACTTTCGCTGTTTTCCCAGTTTAGAGCATTGTTTTTCCCTCGAGGGAGATTCATGACATGTCTGAGCAAGCCAAGAACTAGCCAAGTGGGACAGCTGGAATTAGGTTCTGTGCAGCTGGTTCTTTGTACCGTCCATCTTCACTAGGCAATAGCTTCAGAGTAGCTGTGTCCTACAGCTTGTAAAGCACATCTGATGGAGGTGCCTTTGGCTGTCCATTGCTCTACTTGGAGATCAAGTTAGGTGTGCTGTAGAAGATGCTGGAAGCTATAAGTCATATCAAGCTGGCAGTGGACTTACAATTCACATGCCTTTGAACAAAGACTCCCTTAACTGGCATGCTTTTCACTGTCCTTGGCCATACCTCACCTATAAGCAATGTGGCAGTGGCCATGGTGACATTAGGGTTTTCCCTGCCAGGGCTGGTCATCACATCTTTATGTGTCTGACTCACTGAGTTCTATAAGGAGCCCTACTAGGTGACCTCTTCTCCACCCCAGAACCAGGGGAGTGAGGGTTTCATATGCTGGAAGGAAGAAATTTGGGTAGTCTCTGTAAGCCTAGAAAAGCAAGTTTAACTGGGGAAATGAGCTAAATACATGCACAGAAAGACCCTTGGTACTGTTGGGGAGAACACACATCTGAAAGAGTTAAACGAAGAGCAGAACAACTCGATGTTCTACATTTTCCTTGCCTCCTCTCCTATGAAACCATGCACATTTCTCTCTGCAGACAGGAGCCCTTCCTTCAGCAGGCTGATGTGCCTTCTAGAAAAGGCTTTCTTCCTTGTGGTGTATGACTCCTGGCTGAAAAGAGGTAGGGGAGGTTCTAAATTGCTTTCTTTGAACTTGAGACAAAGTCACAATCATTGCACTGATTTTTTACCCCCATTGCATGATAAGTGGAGGCAGGCAGGAGGAAAAGTGGAAGCAGGAAAGGTGTTACCTGCCGGGAAAGGTCTTTCTTTGATCTGAGAATGGAGATGCTCCGAAAGTCTGCAGATAGGAAGGACTGTCTCCTCTTCACATTAAGCACGCTGATCCCTAGGATACTGCAGGATTCTTCCAAGTTTTTCAGAAGGGCTGGAAATGCCACAGGCAGGCATCTAACTCTGATTTTCACACTGTTTTGCATTACAGATATTCTGTGCAATTAAAGAAAAAGCTTCTGCATAAATAACTCCAGGACCACGGAAATCACTGGAGCTGTCATTTTAGTATCTGCTCTGCCTGATTTTTTCTCCATTAGATGTTTGGAGATGTTTTCCACCGTGTTGGACTGGATACACTGCAAGTTTACACAACCTGTTACTGTAATACATTGAAGGAAGAAACAGCTTAGTTTTGGCCAGAGGGACAACTGGTTCCATTTTGAGAAGTCACTTACATGCATTTTGACCTGTTTGCCATCTCAATTCTCATCTTTTCCATCTTAAAAGACATGCTGATGTCATTCCCTACCTCTAGTTTTCAATGTTAAACAGAGGCAAGGATTTTAAGTCATTTATTCTTGAATGTTATCCAAAGTAATCTAACTTCCTCTGCTCTGTCTCACTGTAACACTGAGCCTTACTGAACTGCTGTTCTCCTTCTGTTGCCACAAATATTACCCTAGGATTGCGCCAAAATCGACTGGGGAAGGTGGAAAAGAACAGCACCTCTGCGATCAGGGAATATAGAAATAGAAAGTTACACAGGAAACTGGCTAATGTAAGAGACTATTCATTCTAGGGAAAACCCCTCAGTATTCTTAAGGAAGGAAAGACTTCTAATATTGAGTTGATATTTTGCCTTTCTATAGCTTATACTTCTGTTGCAAGAATGCTGAGAAAGGGTGTTGGTGCCCAGGCTGGCAGGTTGGCTTAAACACTTCTCTGAGTCCTACATGTTTTAATGGGATACTATGCTGCAGACAGCATCCCTCCTCCCCAACAGCATGAAGCATGCCCTGGGCTGCATCATGGCAGGGTGTTCTGAAAGCAACATCTCCCCTTCCTCTTACATTACAGCTAGGCATGCCTCAGTCCAGCCCAGCTGGGGCAGCTTGGGCTGTGGAGCTGAACAGATGTGAGGAACGAGAAGTAAGTAGGATATCCCCAAATGCAACCCCCTGAGCAGGCTGAGTATTATGCCTAGCACAATGACAGCCCTTCCCTGGGGCAGTGCTTGCACTTGAATTTCCCAGCTGGTCCCAGTGCAACAAATGCTGAAGGACAGAGATGCCCATGGTAGGAGGCAAATCTTCCCTGCTGCACTGTAGAGCAGGCTGCTGCTTTATGCACCCACCCCTTGTACCCCCACTAAGCAGCTGGGCTGTCCTCATCAATGGAGCTGTCTATAGCTACACAATGTGATGCCGCCTTCTGCATCATTTGAGTATGTGGATTTAATCAGGCAATTTCCCTAGCATGCACACACCCGCTAAGCACCTCTTGGCAAGAGAGCTCTGCAGTGGGAGCAGAGGCCCCTAAGGAGAAATTGTCATGTAATAATGAAATTAATTTGAAGAGTCCCAAAAAGTAGCATTTTCTGCAGTCCTGTACACAGGGAGGAAATGTCACACTGCATCCCTTGCAGAACTGATGCGTCTCATCTTGTTTGCTCCTTTGGAAGTAGGAGAAAAGTCAAGAAATAGTCAACACAGCTGGGCTTTTCTTTTTGTTTACTTGGAAAACTTGTTTTAACCATCAACTTTAGCAAATCTTGGCAGTTACAAACCTGTACACTTTTTTTTTGTTGTTTTGTTTTTATAGCAAAAGAACACAAGACAATACTGCCAACAGCAATTATGAAGGAACAATTAGTTTCTGAATGAAGGAATATACCCACTCAAAGTGATTAACCTTCCCTTTTGCATAAGGTTGAATTTGTTGTCGCTGGAGAAATGACATCTCGATACCTACTTGAAATGGCATAAAAATCATATCTCTATCTTTTTTGTGCAAAACACATTCATTTAAAAAAAGTCAATAAAAATCATCTTCTTAAAAACAGAAAATGTTAAACAAAAAGAGCTGAACCCAAAGGAAAGTTACAGTACATTTTGAAATGATTAAAAAGTTTTAAAATCTAAAACCCTTTTGTTTTTTTCCTTTTTTTTTTGTTTTTTTTTTTTTTTTTTGCTGTTACCTTAAAAGTTGAAACCAACTTTGATGACTCTTTAGAATTATATCAAACAAACAAACAATCAAAAAGAAATTAAAGCAACCTGATTGGCACCAAATATCTACAAAAGCCTGGTAATCCGAAACCATTATATACATTATTTTTATAAACTTCTTTTTAAACACCAAAACATACATCTTTTACAAACCAGCCTGCTTGCAACAGGTAAAATTTACAAGACAATCTTTTCCGATACAGTGCTTTAAAGAGAACTGCTTTCACTCCTAAACATCTTTGTCACCTCCTGAAATGCGGCAGTATGGGCTCCTTGCATTGTAAAGTAATAGCGATTCAGGTATTCCTATGACAGAAGAATGCTACAGTTCTGAGGGCTCCAATCCAATCTCTTTCCATAATACAGTTCAAGTGCACTCTTAACACTGGTAAAGATTATATATGGCCTTTTGTGTAACACAACATTTGCAATTATTGCTTTTCATTATTACATAAAGAAATGAAGTTAATTTCATTTCCTCCCCATCCACCCATCCCTTGAATGATGCAGCTAATTTACTAACCGAATGGCCCCTCTGATAATGGAGATGTCAAATGTCAAGTTTATGAAACACAGGCTAAAAGCCATGGATAATGGGCAATAGTCTAAATTTCTAAGGCTCACATCACAGTTTGGTGTACTGAGAGGAACAGAGATGCAAACAGGCAAAAAGCAGTTTTACTGCATGTTAAATGACAGTAAACCATCAGAAAATGAACCTGAAGATGTAGTTCTCTTGTTGGAAACCTATGAAATGTCCCTTATTAATTGATGAATATTTAAAAAAAAATACCAACAAGCACAAAGGTACTTCAAATGGGTTTTAAATTGCTGTCTATCTCCATTATTAAGGATGCTGCCTTTTCAAAGGAAGCTTAGCAGAACTGGCCCAGGGCACCTTCAGCTCCCTCTCCCATGGCCACAATTGTTATTTGCTGTAAGAATACACGATAGCATCCATTTAGCTTTCTCAATCAGGAGTTCAATGAAGAGTAAAGCTTAAGCATTTGTCCTGTCCAGCCCACATTTCTCTTTACAACTGAATTTATACTGAGCCATCAGCAACAATTTTTATGTCATATTCTCATATTTCCCTCCTGCCTGGCTCACAGGGACAACAAGCTGCTGCCTCCCCATTAATCAGTATCTCAGTGGCATACATCTTTTCACTGTGCTGCACCTACTCCGAGTTTCTGACTGGAGAGGGTAGCAATACATCGAGGCTAGCACTACTTCAGACTAGAATTCAGCATTTAGACATGGGAAGAAAATGATTCTGAGGACCAAAATTTAACCTGTCTGTGGGACATATAGAGTGAGAAACCCCACTTGAGAGATAGAGCACACAACTTTCTGACTTCAGGAAAACAGTGGCACTGAGAAGCCTTTGACTCCTTCCAGCTTTTTACTGAAGCTGTAGGTTAAAGAAACCCATGGGACAACGGAGGGTCAAAGATGTGACTGAGCTTTAGGAAAATAGCTTGATTGCCTGGAATGGCAGCACTACAATGAATCTCTGCTTTCCAGCATCCTCCTGGTTGCCTTCATACGCTGTGTCCTACAGGAGGGTCCTACAGGAAAGCAACTTTGTGATCGTCTTCTAGTGGGGCAGTCCATTTGCCCCCATGGTAGGGAAGTGATTCTGAGGCTCTTTGGTGTCACCTTTGGCCCTGTGTCCTGCTATAAGATACTGGATTAGGAGAGCAATCACATCCAGTATCTAGGGGTTTGTGTTCAGGTTTGTGGGGTTTTTCAACCTTTTTTAGGATGTTTATAATACAAAGTCAAAATTTAACATATTTAATAAGCTTAATTTTTCCTTTCGCACAAGGCCACTTAATGTGGTATTGGCAGCATAAATTATGCTTCCAGACACTTCAAGGCTCTTTCCATTGCCCAGGTTATCCAAAAGGCTGTCAAACGTGCATGACATTCTCAACCTGATCACAACACAGAGAACAAGCACCCTCAGACTTATACACCCCTGTTGAAGTTTGTAATTTCTGATACAAACATGTACTTGCATTTTAGCAAGTTGCTTATTTCTTTTGCTTCTTTACAGTAAACAAACACTGTCTTGATCCTAAGAGTTATAGTCCACTGATACTCAAAAGTACTTTATTAAGTCTATGAAACCTTTCCTACAGACGATTCCGAAAGGAAATACTGTGTAGTGGAGCCATCTACAGGAATGTGAACTGAAATACAGACATGGGATAAGCAGATATGAGGAGAAGCTCTAACAGAACCAGGGACCAGGCAATGGCAGCAGCAGCGATATAAAAATCATTATAGGGAGAAAAAGAAATATATACTGGATGGATTAAAATGAACAATAATTCTTACATTAGTTTATGAATGTGTTGTTATCTTCCATGTTAGATGATTATGACCCGTTCACGTTGAGCAGTAAATAAAAAGAAAATAAAATGATCTGGATTAACAAAAGAGATTTTAATACGACAGCTTTACTCCTTAAGATGTATTTCAACTTGACATCTGCATTTGGGTCTTATCATTATCAAAAATACCCAGAACAAAACCAGAAAGGCCACAGAAGTACCAATATTCACAGAGGGGCGTCTGCTTGAATATGGATTAGGCCCTTTTGATTTGGAGGGGAGGAGATACTGAGGTATAGAAATCATGAGGGGGTCAGAGAAGGCTGAATGATCCTTGGAACCCTCCCAACAGCACTTTAATAAGTAGGTGTTCAGTGAAATGAAATGGCAACAACATCAAAACAGAAAAAGTACTACACATTGTATTTATGCACATTTTACTAGTAAAACTCACTACCAACAAGATATTAAAGAGGCAACAAGCTTGGTAAGAAACATTGATTCTTCTTTTGTATGGCAATTGCTAGGTTCTCTTGGTGTTCTTCCTCATGACATTTTGATATGTCCCAGTAAAGTTTTGATATAGGTGTCTCAGGCTTACTCAAGAATTTTCACTACAGAAAACAGATGACAGTTACACTTCAGAACTAGCTGGGGGCTCAAATAGAACTAATTGCACAGTGGATAAAAATGTCTTACACCAAAAGTGAGTAGGAGCGAACCTCATGTAAACTGCAGCCCGATGCTAAGAGAGCATTACGTTCTCAAAAGTCATACCAGCTTTAAAAGTGCAGCTAAATTTGCAGCTTTGTTTTTCAAACTCAGGTGGTCCTACTCTTGAAGAGATATCAACCTAATTGCATCTGCTTCCCTGCAACATTTGTGAACAATGCAAGTCATCCTCTGTGCCTCTAGGCTTGCCAAACCATTTCATGGCTTATTGGCAAATCTCTCAGTTCCTTGCAATCACAAAGCAAATTTCCATATTTTTTCCTTCTTGAAAACATGGGGATAGTTATCAGGGAAAAGGAGTCAAAAAGTACCATGAGCACATTCAGAATATATCACTGTTACAGAAGCATGTTTACTTGATATAGCACTTGATAATACTTGTATGTGCAGTACATTCTTCCTAAAAGTTCACTCAATTTATTCATGTACCTGTACAATAAGCCAGTTTTTAGTGAAGAATTGTTGCATGATCCTAAAGAAAATATCTGCAGTGGTCTTTCCCAGCTATGTGAGCTATTTGAGGGAATCAGCAAAATCCTGTACCTACTCCAGGAACTTTAGAAATCCCATTTTATTAAAAGTGTTACAAGCTGCAGTTATTTAAAATACGTTCTATTAATAGTTTGTTTTGGGGGCAATTTGTGAATAAACACTTGCTGTATGTCAACGAATGGCCCACATATTAATTCTGGGTGAAACTCAAGTCAGTCAAACACATGCCCTGGGATACAACTGCTGAAACAATCCAGTTAAGACGTCTGACGAAGAGGCAGGGCCTGGAAAGCAGCAGAGGAATGAATCTATTCATCTATATCAACAATTATGCATTCAATAGCTTTTCAGAACAACTGAATTATGCCATGGAGGGAACGGATGAAACCCCAGCAGCAATGCAGACTGCAGACTCACATTCACTGTATAAGATACACAGATGCTGTAAAATGCAGCAGTAAAAACATTTTCATAGCACCGAGCACCAGGTATGTATATTCTGTTTAAATACATTGAGTGAAACCCCCATATTTCCATATTGCACTTGGCTGCTCAGGCCAAATTAGTGTGAAAGGCCATTTACTCCAATCAGATTGCATAAAAGCACACAGATGCCATGGTTTTCCTCATCCCAGCACAATATTCTGAAGTCTGCAAACCACTTTTGGAAGTTCTCAAATCCTATGAAATCACACAACCACCAGAAAATCTAGGGCCAGGTCATTGGCTGCAGCCCACCTGTGCAGTTCCACCAACAGTCACTCAGTTTACAGCAACTGAGAACTCATCCCATAGACTAAGGATGAACATTTGCCAAATGACGTTACGCTAACAATTTGAGGTTACAGCAGCATTATATGCAACTGAACTGCAACTAATTTCACTGCAATAATTGTAGCATGATGACTGCTGTTAAAGAGATGATTGCTCAAGCAAGGAATTTCGAGGAAGTCAGCAGCACTCTGTAGGTAGTTGGGTTTCCCAGTGGTTTCAGATATATGTTCACTTTGCATACCAAAGTCAAGGGAAGCTGTGCAAACACAGCTGGGGCAAAACTGGGCCACCACTGAGCCAAAATCTGACATTTCTATAAGTCCTCATGGATGAAGTTATGCACATGCACTTGACATCAGGTTTTAAAAAACAGCAACCAAAACAGGCCAATTTGGAGTAAATATATGTTGTATATATGTTGCTCTATATGCATACAAAGTAGAATGAAATGCTATTATGTAACAAAGAAAACCACAGATAGATATTTATGGACAAATGACTGGTCGCTTGTCTTTGATAGGTTAATTTGTAAATGATGCTTTTTCAGCCATCTGATGTGTTGTACACAGCAGCCTCAGCCATCAATCACTTTCACTCTTTCGTTGACATAAAATGTCATGAACCAAGGTATCTTGGAATGATCCATACCATTTCCTTAATACTGTGGGGAGATCATAACACTGTAACACTTTTAATAATACAATACAAAATAAAGATACAAATAATCAATCTATCAATCTTTAGGGAGAGAGAAAAATTATTTAGCAATTGTTTTCCCCTGCCTCAAAAGTGGAGTTTTACTCTTGGTAATAAATAGAAGGTACATATTCTCCAGATTGTAACAATTTCGTGATGTATAGTGCTTAGCACAATTGGTCTCTTCCGTGTCTGCACATACAGTATCATTTTTGAACAAGTTAATAATGGGTTATACTGTATTTCTGCCTTGCCCAATATATATAGATACACCTTCAGCAAAATTTCTTCTCAATATTTATACTATTAATTGGACCAAATGGCAAAAAGAAAAACCCCAAAAACCCCCAAACAAACGAAGAAGAGGAGGAAGAAGAAGGGAGCTTCCTTTACACTTGCGTCTGATGCTGGGTCTCCACAAATGGAATGTGAATATTTTCTATGTTGAGTGCCTCCACGCTTTCATAGTCACTCATGGCTACTTCAGAATCATCAAAGCCGCAGCAGGCTGAGACATCAGAGGAGGAGGCATCTAGAGAGTTGTGCAAGGATAAGGGCATCTTACCTGCACTAATGTTTTCTGTGTTCTGGCTTGGGCCAACAGCAAAAGTACTAAATTCGTTCCCAGTCTGAGATCCTGTGGTGTCTGTCTCGTTGGGGAACTGGTGAGGAGGGAGGTATTGGCTAGGGTGGAAGTGTGGCCGTCGCCTGCAGTCGGGGCTCAGTGTACTTGCCATTGAGACCGGCTGCGAGGGCGGGAGGGTTTCATATTGGTCCGGATAATCCTCTGGAAGAGGAGGTGGCAACTGGTCCTGGCTTAAGAACTCCTCTTCATGGGGGGGAGGATAGTCGCTGTCAATGTCATAGCCCCCAAGGTAGTAATCTGTTTCCAGTTCTCTGGTACTGCCATGATGAGCTGAGCCTCCATCTGCCGTCTCAAAATTGGGCACTTCCTCAATGTCAGACAAGCGAGCACTTGGCATCCAGTCAGAGGTATCCCAATGATACGCTGCAGCAGGAAAGAGAACCACAGAACTCCATTAGGATGGCGCCACTAATGAGAACAACGTGTCCTGCATGCACTCGCCTCAGCCCTCACAGCACATTCAAATCACATGCGCCACAGGCCATCTCCACAGGTCAGCCATGCTCTAACCCGAAGGGTAGGGCAGGAGAAGTTGTATTATGATACTAATGCAAACAAGCAAAGAAACAAAGCAAGGCCACTCTCAGGCATTGTGCTCTTTAGGATGCTATTGGGTTGTATTAGAAACTGTGAGTCCAAGAAATCAAAATGACAAAAAAACTCAGAATTCATGCTTTTCACAGTTAATCGAAAAAACCCCTAAGTGCAGTCAACATGCTTATGGTATCACACCTAGTCTTCTCCCTTTCCACCTCCAATGACTTCATTTCAAGAAAGAAAGTGTGCAAGCAAATAATGAGATTGACTAAAAATTGGATCCTGAAATTAGTGGCTGGCCATTTTCATGCAGCATTTGAACCCAGCAGAATTCAAACAGAAGAGGACACATAACACAGTTAAAGAAAAAAACAGATCGAGTCAGTGCCTTGCCCACCCCAGCCCAGTCCAACAGGCAGAAAGTGACTCAGAAAAATCACCTCTGTTGTAGTTCTGTCCTTGATCCATAACAGACACTGTCAGATACAAAGTGAAAAGTAAAAAGTGGTAACTTGGAGCTTGTTACCAGCACTGTATAACACGTGAAAACACAAAACTCTGCATGCATATTTCTAAAGTACAGCTGCCTTAGTGTCATTTTAATAGGATCTTTAATTGTTCTTTATTTTAGTGTACAAGATAAGCTTGCCCAGTCAAATGCAGACATATATAAAGAAATTATTATGTCATGTCTATTATATCCCTTTTCTACCATATCTTAAGTATTTACCCTCACTGAATAGATACGGAATTACATTAGAGCTGGAATTCTTAATACATAAAGGGCTATCCACCATCTCTATGGTTCATAATTGCAAAGTACATTTCTCCCTCACTTGTTCACTTTGAAACAGAAAAATAAGAATCTACCATTCTCAGGGCCGGTTCAAACAAATCTGGGCCCACCTGGGCTCAGATACCATGGTGATGGGCACGGTATAAGAACCTGAATAGAATAGAATACAAAGCCATTTAATGGGGCTGTCAGCTGCAATGCCCCACAACCCCATACCCACCTCCCACCTGCACTGCCATGCTAGCTGGTGGGGAGGGAGGCATTCCAGTATGGAGAGGGTGCAGGGGTGGGGGAGAGAGCAAGGAAAGAGGTTTTATGTGAGACAAGAGCGGGGAGTAAGCTGCAGCGTTTTCCAGATGAGATGCTCTTGTTCAGCCACGTTACTGGGCTTCATGCAAGAAATCACTGGGCAAGGTCTCTGCAGATACATAAAGAGGCCAGATAAATGGACATTTATGGCATTACAGCACTTAACCTCTGGGGCTCAGCCATAGATGAGGGCAGAAAAAACTGTTCTCCAGGCCTCCATCTACTACCACCACTCTTGCCCTTGCTATCACCACATGGCACATGTGGTGATGATGATTGCTTCATTAGCTCGTTAGACAGATAGTAGCTCTCTACCTGCTCTAAGTTAGGCTGGGGTGAGGACGGTTGGGGTTACTGCTGGTTTAGCAGCAGTTCTGAACCGGCCCTAACCACTCTTCTCCTTCAGTTCTTTCTTTGTAAAGAGGATTTTTCTTTCTTTTGGTCAGTAATGACATTGCACCCAAGATGCGTCAGGTCCCTCTGAGCTGTGTGGATTCAGGATCCAGGAGAACCTCACTAACTTGCTGACTCACACAACCCCTGGCAGCTCCCTTGGGAAGAAGTCTCATTCTGCCCGTCATGCACTGGGATCTCCTGCTTTCACCAGCTCCACTGCAGATTCCTAAGTTGGTATAGGGAACTGGGAAGTGGGCAAAGCATTTTCAGTGTCAGCCTCTTGAAACTGCTGCCAGACTGGCTTTTTCTGCCCTGTAAAGCATGGTGGGGAGCCAATGTGTTTGCTTAAGCTTTCCTTTAGGAAGGCAAGGCCATTTACTGTGTCTAGAATTCCTTTTCAAGGTTATTTCCTTAGCTTTGAGTGGGACTTTACTTTTGAATTAACCTTGGCTAGTATTGCATTGTATTAGATAATGAAAAGAATGGCACTCTTACTCTTCAGGAAATCAGTAAAGACACTACAGAAAAATACTCAGGAGCCATCACTTGGCAGGAGTAAAAGTGCTTTTCAAAGTTATCATGGTATTGGCTCAAGAAAAAAAACAGTAATTTCACAGAATAATCTACTTGATCATGTTTAAGCATTATGCAGACTGGATTAGATGAAGTCTGCAAAACCTGGCTTGAAATCTGCTGAAGACAAATACAATTTTGGACTTGTGGATAACTTGAGTTGATGTTGAGTTGGCATTTTCTCATTTATAAATAAATACAAGTAATGTTTATCTACAATACACTGCATTTCCTCAGTGCTTTACAGAAGAGGAAAATAGGTCAGTGGCAGAGCTGAGTGTTGGGTCCTTGGACTGCCATGCTCTATTCAATGGGCATGTCTACCCCAGGGTAAGGTAGCGGCAGCAGGCTGCCTTGCTGCATGGCGTTCATGGAGATGTGTCTTCTATTTGACAGTGCCATGTACGGGAAACCAGCCACTCATCACTGCCACTTTTCCATGTGGGCCTTCTGGAACACCTAACCCAGCCCTACTACAGCCTAGGATACTTTACAACCTTCCTGTATCTTCTGTTTCTCACTCTCTGCAGCCAGGATAATCTCAATGATTTGACTCCATTATGGGATACTTTACAACCTTCCTGTATCTTCTGTTTCCCATTCTCTGCAGCCAGGATAATCTCAATGATTTGACTCCATGATCAACATAATTCTTTTCTCTGAAAGCAATGGGAATAAGCAAGCGGGAATGTTGACTTGAACATAAGAGGATGAAGGCCTTGACACCTTTTCTACAGCCTCAGATTATCCACAGATAGTTTGTGGTACATCCCTCTTGTGTTTTGGTGCTTGGTGGTGAACATGCTGATCTGCAAAACCCAATCCTTGCCACAGGTTTGCTGGTTGGTGTAGATTAGTGAGGTTCTGTTGGAATGTTTCACAATGAAAACAAGAAGCATTGTTGCATAACAAGAAAGAAAAAAGTTTAAATACCTTCATTTTCTATAGTGTCAACTACATTGTTGACAAGCTGTATGACAGTCACTATGGAAGCTTTCAGAGGAGGGAAAGCAGAAAACAAAGGGAAGGGAAGGACAGCTTCAGGTTAGTATTTAAAACACACGTCATATGTTACCACAATAAATTCTCTCAAACAGAACTGACATTGGGAAAAAAAGGCTGCATGATTTATGTGGTGCCTTGCAGGACATTTCATTTCAGATAATCCCATGCGTTTTCACAGGGGTGATAAATTCCATACCAGCATTTCCAGAAAGGCACATGGGATGATGTGTATCACCTCATAAATTCAAGTGGACTGGCCAGCTGATTCAATTAACCAAAGCAGTATCTTGTCTACCTGACACTAATTTCTAATTCATTCTGGCTTAAAGGTCTCCAGAGACTGTACCATGTGCTCCAAGGATCATTCTTTTGAGGCCATCACACCATCTGAAATGGCGCTAAGCTCAGCCTGTTTCCTAAGAGGCACATTTTACTTATTTACTGCTTGTGCTGTGCCATGTAATACCTCTGGGATAGTAAGCAGTACTGTTATAATTAGGACACATCCATGCAGGTTGGTTCACATTTTACTCTGTTTGACAGATCATTTTCACAAATGCAGGTGTTTTATTAAAACATACTTTTGCCTTAAAATAATTAATATAGACTGTGCAATTCTTTAACGTGGAGTCCAATAGGCCTAGAACATGTGGTTCTCTACATTATCTGCATTTTGCATCACCTAATACCCCTGCCCTTTCCCAGAAGGAAAGCTCTGGTTCAGCAGGTACTGGATCCATGCTTTTTCCTTTGTCTTTAATTATGAGAAAACCAATTGCTTTGGAGCAGGCTAAGAAGGGGATCAGAAATGTTGGTCAATACATACTTTTTTATTTCACACAGCCAATATACTTAGAGGCCACAAAAAACCCCAATAATAGCGCCATACAAATATATGTTGAATATTTTGACATCTTTGTTAAATCTGGAGCATGGCATCAAGGATCTCATCCAATTTCCTCAGTCCTTGTGAAGGCTTGGCAAAACCAGCCTTGACAGATCAAAGGAGCCATGTTCTATGTCCACGTTGAGCATGTTTATGTCACAGACAGCACTGGTAACTGTACAAGGCAGAACTGTATTGGCCAATGCATAATAAACATTACGGAAAAATAAGTTACTCCATGTAATTAGTTGCTGTATGGCTGGGAAAACAGACAGAGGGCAGCTGTAAACTCTAAGAGGAGAAGAACTGGAAGTGAAAAATAGGAGGTCAAAAATCAGGGCCAGCAAAATCTTTATTGGGACTAAGGATTGGTTCTGTTGTGAATTCACGGAAGGGAGGGAAACTTCACCCGAGGCAAGGTCTCCCCCAGCTCAGTGCAAGGCAATAGCCAAATACAACATTGCTCAGGGGTAAAAAACTGCTGTCATTGATGGGATTTCCCTGGACATCCCAGCACAACCATCCCCTGGCCCAAAGTGAAACAGTAACTTAAAAATACACCTTTGTCACATCTGCCCCCTTTCAAAACAGCTTATCACAGAAACCTTTAACTTGCCTTTGAAGTGACTTCTGAAAATATTACTGGTGAAAGTGGACAACTCTTATTTTTTTTTTTTTTTTTTTGCATTTGTGACGAGTAAAAATTTTGCTTTTTGATCACAAAAAATGTGGTTAACTACTCTCAGCAACCCTAGGGGACCAGAGTCATTTAAATGCAGTAGAAATAAGTTGCCCAAGGCCTTGTCCAACCCAGCCTTGAACACTGCCAGGGATGGAACATTCACAACTCCCTTGGTCAACCCATTCCAGTGCCTCACCACCCTCACAGTAAAGAACTTCTTCCTTATACCTAACCTGAACTTCCCCTGTTTAAGTTTGAACCCATTACCCCTTGTCCTAATTTTAGGCTCTTTCACTGCAAACCTTCCCTGCTGCTGCAAGAAAACCAGAGAATGCAGACTTGCATTAACCTCTGCAAATGACTCAGATAACTAAAGTTACTTTCCTTATTCTCCCTGAAGATGGGGGTTTGTTCAGAGCCTGAACTAGAACTGTTCTCTCTAAAGGCTGTATTTTTAATGCAGCTTTCACAGAAAATGAGCAGGCACAGAAGGTCCAATCTACCTTCAGTGGGTACTGTGTCAGCGATTTAAATGGGGGTAGGACCAGATACTTGGAAAGCCTAGTTAGAATTTGGGAGACATAAAAAGTAACCATGTACAATAAATTACCTGGATAATTATTGTAAAGGTAACATATATTAGAATATACATTATTATAAATATATATTATTAAAACAATAATTGTAAAAACTATTCTACAAATCACTAAAGGCTTTCTTTTGACTGTAGGGGCAGAAATGCACTGAGAAGCTTGACAAAAATACTCATGATGTGTCAGCCACAGATGAACCAAAAGGAACTGCAAGTACACTTTGCTTCAAGTGCTTTTTCCACATTTAGGAGTACCTAGGGAAGAGCTGCATGACACGACCGAGGAACTGAGTCTGCAGACAGTTCATTAACTGGCAACTGAGGAAACTAAATACAATTTCTTTGTGCTAATCTTTTTCTGTGTATCTGAATGAGGCTTCGCTGACATCCATCATCCCTTCCTGGCAGAAACATCTTGCCTTTTCTCAGACCCAGTGTTCAATGTATATGGGCGACAGGAATAAAGGTTTGCTCTGACTTTGCAGTCCTCTTTCAGGCTGTGCATGGCTCTGCCCATGTCACCCACAGAGATAATGATGCAGGACTTGAGAGCAGGCAACGAACATGCACTGAGCAAGGATTTAATAGTGCTCTGTTATTTGCTGAGCCGTGACTGCCAGGGAGAGGCCAAGCCACCAGGAACTGGCTCATCTGTTCATTGTTGCTGCTGAGCACCAGCGGAGATTTGTGGGGGTCATGAATGAAACTTAGCAAACGGCACAGACATTCCCTTCAATTTGACTGATGAAACATGAAAAGCATCCTCTTCCAAGAGGCAAAATGATAGAAACTGTACAGTTTCCCTTGCAACCCATTAGTCAACTTATATCTTGGCAATGTGACTCTGCTGCATCATACTTCTAATTCACTGTAAAGTTTTTAACTGATACAACTCCAAGCATCAAGATTTTAATTACATTCCTACAGTTCAGAACTTGGACACAAAGTAAAGACCCAGGACTTCCTAACTTCTATCATCATTAAAAGGTTTCTAGATGTCACCTAAATGTTTTTAGTAACATTAGAAAGAGAGCTGAATAGCTTTTTCCTCAGCATAATGAACATGAACCCATTTCTTACCATTATCATCACCGGAATCAGATTGGAAGGAGCTGAGGGACTGTACTTCAGAGTTGCTGCCTTTATTACTTCCTGCAAAACAGGTCACTTCTTCAGCGTCATCAACCCCTTTACCTTCATTGACAGCAAAAACAAAGCAAAATGGTACTCTCTAGGTATGCACATTTGTTCATTTATACCACGGAGCCATTTAAAACTTGCCAACCAGTAGCCTTCTGTATTTTGTCTGAATAAAATTATTTTCTTCAGACAGAGGAAATGACCTATTCATCAAACAAGGTGATGAAGACACCTAGACTCCTGAGGTGTCTGAAGCTCAAAGAGTCTTTCAAGTGGCTGACACCACAGTAATCAAGGAAGAAGCATCTGTACTCAATATCGCCGTTTTAGATGACATGTAGCAAAGAAAACAGTAACAAAAAATGCGGTATAAACATCTTATACAAGATAGTACAGTTACATTTACATTTACTGTTTATTTGCTAAGTTGAGAGCCTCACTGAAGGCTCACTCAATGCAAAGTTATTGTGCATCTTATTATTTATATCAGTGGCCTTTAGATCAGATTTTAATGGCTGATATACAACAGATGATGCTCCAATTTACATTCATTTTCATCAGGAACATTCAGTCCTGACAGCTCTACCGTTTAGACATGTAACTGCAGCGCATGGTATAAATTCTCAAGTAATTAAACACACATGAATAAACACATTCAGCTACACATTATATGAGTGATAATAAGGAACAGAAAAAGTTATCCTTCATAGTAATCACTGAGATAGATACCTGAGCTAATTACAAATGAACAAGCTCAGGTACTGCAAACACATAAGGGCAGCTCTCCATCTGCTCACTATAGATATTTCTACCCAGCATGGGGCACCTCCATACAGTAAGGGCTGATTTGCTCCTGCTGAGAAGCAGGGCGTGTAGTAGATGGAGTGAGTGCAGCAGTAATGAAGCTGCGCTGCTTCCCACTCCTTGATAGCTGAGGTCCATCTTCGTGACTTGCCCTCATGCTGTGCAGAAATTCATACAGACACCAGCAGCGTCTGTGGCAGAAAGAGGAAAATACAGAACAGGGAATGTATGGGGGATGGCATGCTGATGCTTTTAATCAGCAAAACTATATTTAATAGTTAAAAAGGTCAAGCACAACACAACTCTGACATACAGCCCAAAGACATGAAAAATAATTCCTGTTTTTCACTAGCAGACCTAAGCCATTGCACTGCCATAGATAAAAATGTGCAGGTCAGGGCACAGGCATGGGGAACTCCCAGATTGCTCTCTCTATTCCTCAGTTCCTACTGCTTAAAACTACAGGACTATGAAAGTTTCTGGAGGATGCAGTTGCATTTGACAATTTTGGTTCAAGCTGAGTTGCAATGGGGTTGAAGATTCATTAAAAAAACTACTAAAAAATAAAATATCTTAACCTCCACAATATGCTAAAGCATCTCCCAGTCCATATGACATATTCTGACTTGCAAGGACAGATGATGTAGGGCTGTAACTCTGGCCCAGCAAACTGGTTTTTCCTGCTATAATAGAATATGTGAAGTTTGCTGCATCTCCAGCAACCTTTTGTAGAATGGAGGGGGCACTGTGGGAAGAAACCAGGTGAGAAATCATCAGAGCACAAATAGGGTAAGTGTGGGGATCAGAAATTTTGTGATCACTCTGATACTGAATGCAGATAGGAATGCAATGGACTGAAACGATCCTATAAGTACTACATGATTTTCTGATTCATTTCATAGATGCTGGAAGTAGAGAATATTAGTTCATTTGTCCCTGTTGCAAAACACGACTGCATCTTGCAGAAGGTTTAAATGTTTTAACTCCCTCAGAACATAAACTGCCCAAACATAGCAGAATTTATACCTGAGAATTCTGCCCCAAAATTACTGGTTTTCCAATCGAAAGATGATTAAGAATTGAAGAATTAACACTCAGTGCACTTAACTCATATGTGCTTTCTGAACAAAGGGAATAAATGCATTTAATGCATAGAAGTAGAGATCTTGTATACATAGTTAATTAGCCTTTCAAAATTAAACCACATCACTTCTTGGAGAAATGTAACAACTGCAAATGTATTAAGCTGGAGCATTAAGAGTACCTGAGCCACTGCGCTTGCTGCACCCTGAAGGCAACCCTTACTTATGGCAAGGAAAAGCAAGACCAGCTCACAGCAGTACTTACTTTCCATCCCAGTATCCCATGTGCTCTTCCTGATGGAGTCACAGTCGGAGCGACAGGGGGACACAGCGGGCAAGTTTGGAGCTACGCTGCACACCACCACCCCGCGCCTGGCTGTCAGGATTCGAGGGGACTCGGGATGAAACGTCGTCATCTCCTGGTGCTCCACACCAAGCCCATCCACTATCTTGTCCAGGTTATTCCGTGAGTCACTCTGGAAGCACGGGGTATAGGCCATTGGCCTCACTGGGACCTGTGGAGGCCCAACCTCTTGGTAGATATTTCGGCTGTCTCCACTGCTCCTGATGTTCTTGAACTGGACGCCGTTGCTCTTGTTGAGCAGGGCGGCTGTAGCCGGGTCCTGAACCAGAGTGATGTTGTTGCGGGAATAGTTCTTTCTGAAAACTTTCTTGCGAAAAATGATAAAGAGGATGATCAACACAAATATGACAAACAGGACCCCGGCTATTCCTATCAGCTCCTCCTTGCCAACGTATGAATGCCCAGCTTGTATATTGGGAACCACCACAGGGCGAAGACCACAGTATTGCCCCACATAGCCAGCGGTGCAGTTACACAGAAATGAACCAAATATGTTGACACAAGAGCCACCATTTTCACATTCTTCTCTTTCACACTCATTGATGTCTTCTTCACACCTTAAAAAAAGAAAAGGAGAGTCTGGAATTAAGAGAACACATAGGAAAAAGCCCAGCTTGTACATGATGACTTATCTTGTCAAAGTGGTATCACCTTGTTGGTGCTTGGCAAATGATCTTATCATTATCATATAATTTAATAGTATTTATTTTTTCTACAGCATTTCCATGGCTTTTAAAGACAATAAAATGGAAACATCAAGAAGGAAGTAACACTTTTAAAGCATCTGATAGGAAAAAAACTCCCTCGCCCTTAATCAGGCTTACTGAATGTAATAAAGAATCTCCGACTTTTAATATTGTTTTTGGAGGATCCCATGGGATTCAGTACAAAATATTGGGAGGATTCAAGGAGAAAATAGCTGAGAAGAAATCAGAGTACTTATTTAAGAGGAAGATACACTGACTTTGTAAAGTCATATAAGCCAGGAGAAAAAAAATGAGCAAATATTAGACAAGCAGGGGGAAAAAAGAACAGGAACCTGAAAAAGAGGAGAATTGGAAAGAAGGGGTGATAAAACAAGGCAGAACAGCAAGTATAACAGCAGACAAGCTGGATGAGAAACAAGCATGTTGATGGGCAGGCCAGAGGATTTTCGGTTTCTACAAGTACATGATCAAGGCTGGGATTTAAAATAAACATGAAGAAATAAATGCAATGAATTAGGCTTTTATGTTAGCATTAAAATGATTAAATAACCCATTTAAAATGTCCCCCAAAACGTTACATAGCAGTAATGTTTTGCTCAAATGCTCAAAAATGCTCAAAAAGCTTCTGACAATTACGTGTCCATATCTCAGTGAAAACTGCCTGGAGATAACATCCTGAAACAATAATTTAGGAGGCTGGCTTCAGAAAAGCATTTCTGAACACACGAGCCTCATGGACTTCTCAGCTGCCATTAGCTTAGACTTGAAATAAGCACTAAGCCTTGGGTTATTCTTTTGCTAGGTGAATCATAGCTTTTTGGTACAAAATGTGTGATCAAAAAGCTCATCATCATTGAACTGAAAAGCTCCCATTGCCCTCCTGGGGAGGGTCACTTACGTTACTCCTGTCAAGCCATTTTTGCAGTTGCAGATGAAAGCGTTGCCAATGGGATCGCATGAGCCTCCGTTCCGGCAGGGGTTTGGGAAGCAGGCTGTGATCTCTGACTCACAATTCCTTCCCGTAAATTGGGAGAGGCAGTTGCACTGGTAGCCTGGGAGGTGAGGGACACAGAGAAATAAATGAGAAGCCTACCACTGTATCTATCTAGGAGCAAGGGGATCCATTTGGATACTTTACTCCAAAAAAATATACTGTACTTTTAGGGAAGGCAGTATTTATACTCATTCTGGTAGGTCTGTGTGGTGCACACTAATGCCAATTGCAAGTTCATTTACCTGGGATGTCTGGACAATTGGAACTCATGTCTGCAACCAGAGGAATAGCTTCAGCCCAGACCATCCCAAATGTTACAATCCAGGTAAGAATAAATGTCACCCATGAATAACTTTGGTTAAAAGAATTATTCTAGATCAAGAATGCATCTCCCAGTGTTTCTGAAAATATAGACCATCTTTGCTGACTGTGGCAGCCCACGCTCCTTCTGGGGCTTCTCCAAAGAAAAATGCATGAGCTGAGAGCTTTTCCACATCTGCTTTTCACAAGGACAAAACAGTAGGGATGTGACAGTGATAAAACACTTGATAGGAAAGTGATAAACCACTTTTATGAAGCGCATCATGCAGGCATAAGCTATAAACTTCATAATACCAGCTGACCTGAGCAATGCCAGCCCTAATCAGAGCTGGTTATATGCAGCGTGTGCTACTAAAACACTGATCAATCACTGGCTGCAATACATCAGACATAACTCTACTGAAGTAGAAGGGGACCCTATATGGGATCAAAGTCCTACTTCCATGTTTCTTGCCAACAGAAGAGCAACATCAGAGTAAAAAACAATTCATAAACTCATCAGTTCACTCTGCCAAGTATCAAATGACAAATATCTCTCTCTCCTTTTTTAACTCTCCTTGTGCTTTTGTATGGCACAATGCCATTAACAAAAACTTTAAGGTCAAAAAGAAATTGTGTGAGGTAGTGAACTGGGTATCAAGACCGGAGTGCTTTTTCACTCCAAAAGAGCAAGGACCATGTAGGTTGTGAAAGCAATGAGATAGCTAATGTAGTCTCTGGGATGGAAAGACTCCTAGATTAGAGCTGTTGAACTAGCAAAGTATTCCTGGACATCTGTTAAAACATTTGATTGATTTTTAAAAGAAACTACTTGCACAACCCAAATGTCCTAAACAGATGTTTAGGCAAGGCTCAAGATCCAGTGGTGGGGTGCACACAGTTACTGAATACAGCATATTAAGCAACTGGAGCAAGGAATCTTCCTGCCATTAATACTGCTGGAAGTTAGAACTGAAATTGTTGAATGCAACTCAGTTCAGTGTCAAAATTACTGGAGATTAAGCTGACGTAATTGAAATATCATCCCTCAGGGGTGAGCCTTTTAAACATATTTTAAGAAACTTTCTATATCTATACATCTGAAAAAAAACCCAAACTTATTTTAAAAGCCACTGTTGTAAGAACAAGGCAGGGATTTCCAGAACCGTTAGAAGGAGAAGAATTTAATGGAAACAATATGGGAAAGCCCAGAGGAGGCAAGAAGCAAAAGCAATTCTGCATTGACTCCCACATCTTTTATGTCCTATGCATTTCAGTGTGCCTTGTTCTGTTACTCTAATTGAATTCTTTCATGAGGATGGGCTTTTGAGAATAAACTTGGAATCAGACTTGCTGGCATATTCAGTCAAGAGTCCAATCCTATTTAACTGAAGATAAATGAAAGAGATACTCAAATATCATGCTGTTTTGTTGTCTGCTACAAGAAGGGAGATAGAAGCACTGCTGTTTTCAAGGCTGCAGTGTTAAGAAGAGCAATGGGGATACTTAGAAAGCATGTTTGGTCAGAATCAGAAGATGGGATTATGTTTTGGTCACTCACAAAATGCAAACAACTTTCTGGACCTATAAAGATCCGTGTCTGAAGAATTACAGAACTGCCACTGTAGGTAGAAATCACAGCATGAATAAATAAGGCTGTTTCAGTGCTTCATTTTACGACTGAACAGTGACATCTATAGTTCAAAAATTTACAGTAATGTTTTACATATATTTTTATGGTTTCAATGAACTTAAGTGAAAATGTTGAAGTATAAAACATTTTATTCATAAACAAATCTGTTCCCTTATGTAATAGCAGAATAGGTATGTTCTATTTGTTATCTGATGTTTTAAACCTTCATAATTTTAAAGGGACTCTAAAAGCCAACTTTCTGTACCTAAGTTGCTAGCTGCCAATCATTTGTAAGACAAAGCCTTTGAGTTGCATTCTTTTCACGTCTTGTATTTGTTTCAGCTGATTAATTCCTGGGTTCTCACTCTGTAACATATTCTGTTACATTTATCACTGCAGAAAACTTGAGGAATATTGATTTGGTAAAAAGAAATAAAAATCCTTTTACCACCAAGTATAAAAGGAACATGGATTTATTCATTATTATTATTGCCCAATGATTTTATTAAAGATGGCCTAACTTCAACTAACATTTTATACTAAGAGGAGATGAAACCGAATGCTCCAAATGGGTCACAGATCAATTGGGCAATGTATGAACAAGACTAAAATGAAAAGTGTGTTTTTGATAGCCCATATTTCTGACTGAATTTGATCTGATGATGGTGGAACACAGACATTACAAGATTGAAGCATTCAGTATAGAATCTAAGACTAGGCATCAAAGTTAGAAATAAAAAAGACAACAAACCAAGGCAGTATCACATTACAATATTTATCACTGACTTTTCCTGTCATTGGAAGCACTGCCATATACCTGCCAACTCTGAGCCTCTGGCAAAAGACAGAACTTCGCCGTGACACACATGCTCAGAGCTGCAGAGCATTCATCCAGGAGGCCTCCAACACAGCAAAGCATATGTCGAAATTCATGGAGTAGGGATGTGGAGAGCTGATACGATGGCTCAGTACACAGCTTATATCAACTGGGCCAGCAGACTTGCCAGACCTTTTATGCTTCTCCAAACCTCTCAGCAGAGGCTGTAATTTTGCCTGCTACTGCACATCGTAGCTACATGGCCATGGATTCAGTGCAATCGTAAAGAAAGCCCTTCTGCTCAGGAGTGTATTTTGGGTCTCGCAAACAACTTTTAATTTAATTACACTTTAAATTTAATATCCTGCTTACGTATCATGCATTTCTTTGCACCCATTTAGCACAAGAATAACAAGTGAGCTTCCATATCTGGGGACAAAGAGCTCTGTCCTCTCAGCAGAGGATGAAAAAATCCTTTTAGGGAACCTAGGGCTTGCTCCTGTTCACAGTGGAGGTACTGGAAATCTTGGAAATTCATCAACATTTAGGATCAATACAGCCCACCTGAGCTCTCTCCAAGAGACATGAATATTTCATTTTGCATAGTAATGCTGGAAAATGTTGATCTGGCCAAGGCAGCAAATTCTGTGATATCATCATTGCATTTCTTCAGATGGAATCAGTGGAAAAAGATGGACAGTGTGGACAGCACATCTGCAGTGGTGCTAGGGTAAGACCCCCAACACCCTCAGCATGTGCCACAATAGCCTGGACCAACAGCTGACCTAAGAGCAACAATAAGCTATGGGCAATGGTATAGCCCTTTTACGCTCTACACACATTAGCAAGCCCTGCAGAGCAATGGCAGTGGGTCTGGGGAGCAAAACAGCTGGTGCTGAGGACCCAGCACCCCCATGCACACATTTCAGAGTACTGGGATCATGTTAGTTGTGCCCCTGGTGTCCATCTTCCAGCTCAGCACTGTCCAGAAAGACACCTGGTCCTGACCTGACCTCTCCACAGTGGGAACCAAAGCACAGTGCAAGCTGATAATCAAAGCTCATTTGTGATAGAAAACATTGTGTAGACATGCTTACACACAGTCTTTGGCTTTCTGATTGTTTTATAAGGCTTCTCTCATGCTTCTCCACTAATTAGAGTCCCCTCTATGTAGCTGAGTCTCACCTTCTCTCTCTGAATCCAACAACTTCTCTTCCTGCCTTGTTGGCATGCCCCTGTTCAGAGCTAAAGGGACTTTTCAGCTCAGACCTTACTGAAGAGCAACATGCTGTAAGCAAGGACACCACACAGGCTTTCTGCCTATACCTATGTTTACTTGGCATTAATAAGCAGAGACAGAGGCAAAAGGCAGGCATGGTGCCATCAGCAGATGGGATGCTGTTATGCAGCGAACGCCTCTGTTGGTAGCATTCCCAGTCTGAGCATCTGAGTGTCTGTCTATCCTCAGGTTTACTTGGCTTTATTAAAGAGGATGCTCCGAACTGCTGCCAATTCTTTTTTTGAACATGTGTATGCTCCTGTTTGCATCTACCACATGCAAGAGGAGCTGGCTTTTATCTGCTACGTGCTTTGGCCTTCTCATTTTATCTCCCCTTGTAGCTTCTTTCCCTGCTGTGTGCCTAGACCTGACAAACTCAATGTCCAGAAAGAAGCCTGGCCTTGGGCCTGCTCACAGCAATGGCAAGTTAGGTGATGAGAAGAACTGAAGGTGAAAAGGACCTTTCCCAACATTTGTACTTTGCTGTGTTTATAGACATACCAGGCCCTCAAGAACTGTGTGACCTTCAGCCATACATATTCCTGCCACTTCAGACTGAGCTCATCTGCCTTCAAGAAGATGATTGTCTCATGCCACTAGTTTGTATGAAAATGAACCTCTCTTCATTAAACAGGTGCTTTCTATGAAAAGGATTGGCATGTATGGGCTTTGAAAGCGGGAGTTTAAATCCAGATGTCTAAAAGCATAGCTATTAAAAAGATTAAACCACCCTAAATTTCTAGAAAGCTTTTAAAAATTAACTGACGTGCATATGGTGTTCTCACATTACAGCATGCTGGTTTATTTGTGTGTGTGAGAAAGCGAGATCAAGAACATAAGTAAGATCAGGTCGGTTCATGACTATTAATACACTTATTTTTCCCTGATGTCATTCTTATGAACCACTTAATCCTCAAAACCACCTGTGTGTCAAAGCTGCCAACATGCTTTAAAACATGTATTGAATCTGCCGTCTAAGTGCCACGTTCTGTTTTCTCCTCAGTTCGGATTTTAATTCTGTTCTTTAAAAAAACAGCAAAAAAAGAAAAAATGGGAAAAACGAGGAGAGGGAAAGCAATGACTTTCTGTCCTCACACTTTGCCCACAGTCCTTGACTCAGTAAATATTTCTGCTCAAATAAAATTGCCTACTCATATAAGCCATTTACTTCAATCAAAGCCAGATGTATATAGGACTGATCAAATTAAAAGTAACTACACTTACAATTGCAGGCTTTACAAGCACGAGGTTTCTCTCTGTGGCTGAAAACCCTGGCTCAGTGTTTGCATTTGATTACAGTAAAGCCTTCTATTGCTGTGATTGCTCATGTTGTTATTCATGCAGATAAACATACATTTACCATTGGCAGACGTGGTAACGCCACTCTATTATTAAGATTCTGTGACATTTCCCATTTTAAGACCTCTTATTCAGCAGCTTATAGCTTAACCACACTTTAAACACTTGGTTGAATTTTCTTGGGAAAGTTCAGCCTGAAGAGCCAAGCTGTTTCTGAGAGTCACGCTGTTTGTCAGGTCTCAAAATGCTAACAGCTCCCTTTAAAAATAGCTTTACTGACCCGTACTTACGGGTAGGTCTCCAAAAGTCTGGAAAAACGTGGCCTGTATGTCAGGGCTCTGGTTTCCAGTGTCTCTCAAGAAAATTGTCCTTAAGCTCTACATAGTTCCTTCTGTCAGAACTAGTCAGTGCTGGTCTCCCTTTCCCAGCCTTTTTAAGGATGCATGGGATCTCCCCATGGGGTCCCTGGACACACAGTACCTCTCTTTAACTGTTGACAACTCTGGGCATACACTGCTGCCACAGAACTGGATTCTGTCCCATGGGAACACATGAATGTATGTCATGGTCACCCAGAAACCAGATTTTGAAAGCAAGGTGTTTTTTCTTCATTCTTGTGATTTCTCAGAGCATCTAAGTTATCCACGCTTCCCTGCAGGCTGAGATCCCCAGACCAGGTTGGATGGGGCTTTGAGCAACCTGGTCTAGGGGAAAGTACCCTGCCTGCAGCAGAGGGTTGGAACTGGATGAGCTTTAAGATCCCTTCCAACCCAAACCACTCTGGGATTCTATGACTGATTTTGTCCTCCTGTTCAACAGGCAGAGGTCAGACAGAGTCAGCATTACTAGCTCTGTGCCAACTCTCTTTCTGGGACAATGCCTTTGCAACCAGCCCTGAGCTCTATGCAGCCCATGCACAGTACTGTCCCTGAGCCAGGTTACTTTGAAGATGCTCTGGATTTACCCATAGGAACCCTAACAGCAGGAGCATGGACACACTCCTAGTGCATATAAAGCATCGCTTTAGCAATTCCCCAAACAGAGTTGTAATATTGCCCTATTCCCATAACCAGAGGATGAAGTGGAAGGTAATGAGAAGCAGCTTTTTATTAATGGTGAACAGGGCAGTAGGCACTTCTATTGAACTGAAGAAATCACAACAGGAATACTACTATGGATCAATTTATGCAAACTACATGTAAATTAGATATGGCCCCTATGATTTCTGGCGTGTAGCCAGCAACTCTTTCACATTATGTTGGGTAACCTTTGCTTGACTGTTTTCTTTTAAAGTTAGCTATAAATCTGAGCTTTTTCTCTCTCTTAATTTTCTTATAAAGCACAGTAGGGTTTCTGTAAGAAACAGGATGTTAACAGTATATGAAATCTGCTCTGTAAAATTCAAATTAGGGGCTTTATTTTTTAAAATATATCCTATCAATATGCCAAATACTTTCTGTTTAGGAAAAGGAAACAGTATTCTCCAGAAACTTTAACAGGAGGATAGTATCATGGAAGATATTAGTCAAGAGATCCTGAAGCTACTAATAGGACAAAGGGTAATGGGCTTAAACTTACACAGGGGAAGTTCAGTTTGGATATAAGGAAGCAGCTCTTTACTGTGAGGGGTGGTGAGGCACTGGAATGGGTTGCCCAAAGTGGTGACTGCTCTATCCCTGGCAGTGTTCAAGGCCAGGCTGGACAGAGCCTTGGACAATAGCAACATGGTCTACTGTGAGGTGTCCCTGCCCATTGCAGGGGGTGTGGAACTGGATGATTTTAAGGTCCTTTCTAACCATTCTATGATTTTATGATTCTGTGAATGCCTGGGATTGGCAAAAGGACCTCTGCACAGTGTATTTTTGAATGCTTCCCTCCAGAAAAAGAAAAAAGCTGCCATTTTCTTTCTTAAGGTAAAAAATTAAGTGTTCTTACTTTTTTTTCTATGTTAAATGAAAGTCAGCTGCCAATGTCTCCATCAGCCAATACAGTGGCTGAAGGTTCTTAAATGCACGCTGCAATCTGTGGCTTCATAACTAACATGTGCAGTGCTGCTGGGCTCTCAGCCCTATGGAATTTAATTACGTGGCCTTTTTGTACATGGAGGACACTAACAACAGCATCGCTTTGCGTGGTGGAAAGAAAAACGCCCATGCCTTGTCCTTGTGGGCTGGGCTGCAGAGCCACCAACGTACAGTCAGGGCCCATTGCCCTGGAATTATGGCTTTATAACAATCCTTTATTTACATATACTGCTGAGGCAGTAAGAACAGCAGACAGATTTCTTAGCGGCAGGCAGCTGAAACATCCCTGCAGGGCACGTGCCTCTCACTGAGGCAGGAACGCAGGCAACTTAAATCAGTTCCGCAACTGCTTTCCAGCAGTGAATTATGTTGACATGAAAATGGTGCGTGCCATTCCAGTACTAAAATGGGTCCAATCTTCAGTACCGCCTGTTTCTCCCCCACCCCGTATCTCCCCTCAGTTTGAATTGGCATGTATGTATGTGGCGCTGGGAAAGAAAGAATTACTGTAGAGCCTTTTGTTAGAAAGGTTTCAATTTACTCATCACGAGATTGCTGAGCAATACTGTAAATAGACTGAAATAAAATCAATAGAAAGAGCTGTTCTCATGCTTCCTAGGATGCTAGGCGAATGGTTAACCTCATTTATTAAGTATGGAGTCTGAAGCAAAGCCATGTTACATTCATGCACATATTACAGCTGTATTTCCTAGGGATTTAAATAATCTTGCTTAGCAATTCTCTCAGTGGCTGCAGCATCCTTCTGCCTCAGAAGGATTTACTTTTGCCCTTGCTGTGCATCAGCCTCTTTTTAACTTTCTTTGGTAAATAAAGACATTCAAAGACACACACAAACAGCAACATTTGTCCTTGTGCTGCACATCAAATCCTGGCTTGCTAGTGCTTCATTCCCAACTGTCCTCCCATCTCCTTTCACCCACAACAAAGCTGATAGCATTCCTGACGCATCATTTGCCTTGGCATGGGAGAAGATGTGGCTGGATGAAAGCCAAGGATCCAGAGGATGTGCTAGCTGTGACAGCTCAGCATCAGAAAATCCACACTGTCAGGGTTTACCCTACAAGGGCAGGGTTATCCAAATGAGAAACTTCTTTCCATCAGTTTTGCTCAGATCTCACTGGATTTCAGCCTGGAAAACTAAACTGTTCTCAAGTTTTAGGAAGTTATGAAAGTTCAGAAAAATCCATGTGAGGAATGGAGGTCAGAAAGAAAGCATGAAAACAACACTTAAACCAAAAAATAATTATGGGTAGAAGGGAACTGCATGGACTCATTAAAGCAGAAAGCTCTGGGACAGTGGCTAAATGTTCCCCATAAAAAAAGAGTTTAGTGGGAGCTTCCCTAGGGAGACATGACCAAAACCACTGACAGGAAGTGGATGGAGAGCTCTGAACTTGCAGAAGACCTCTCTGCTGAGCATTCTCCCTTTCAGAGGAATTTCTGGTCTACCAGAAAGGGTGAGCAATGCTGCTTGCTAATAAAATACAGAGAACTGGAAGGGAAACTTGTACACTGAAGAGACAGAACAGCCTCAGAGGGAATCTCCCACAGGTATGCCATTTGCTTTTTTCCTGCTGAGATGCTGACTGTTATTACAGCCTGGTAACTTGTGCACTGCATTACTGGGTAGTAAGTCACTCATACCAAATCACACAAGCCACCGTATAACCACTGTGTAGGAAACTCCAACACGAGCACAGTTTAAATCAATGCCCTTATAAACTCTGGATAATATTACTTAGACCTTGAAGCACTCAAGCCTCTGAGGAGGCCATAAAATACACTTCTGGGGGGGTTATAATGAGGCTGACTCGCTATTTTCCATGTACACATGTAATCAAATTACTCACTCACAAAAGGACCAAGGTGTTTGTGGACAGCTCAGTAATTATTTGTGACAGCTTCAGAAACAGAGAATGGCAACAGTGACATTGCATCTGTGATGGATGTTTGAAATCACCATCTTTGTGTACAGCCTTTGGTGCTGTAAATGGATCCTGAAAAATCCAAGTGAGCATTACAGTAATTTTAATTCTATTGGTTTCTATAGAAATAGGATTATCCTAACAGCCAATAAATCAATTTCCTCCAGGAACACTAATGCAATGAGAAGGGGCGCCATTCCACCGTTATTTATGGAGCAAACAGCTTTTACACAATTTGCAATACCTATCAGAGTTTTATGGACTTCATGAGATTTTTTTCAAGCATGTTGCGGCATAAAACCGTCTCCTGCAATAAATTATAGAGGAAAACGGGGAATGTGTGTGGGGAAATCCATACAGTAATGCAAAATATTTACCACCAGATGGCACGCTGGTACAGGTGCCGCCGTTCTGGCAGGGATGCCTCTCGCAAGCGTCAGGATACAGGACGCAACCAAGCTTTAACTCGGTCAGGCCAACCACTTCTGCAAAGCTGCTGCGCTTGTTTTGGAGAGGCAGCTCGTTGTTATTGAGGACAACGGAATCCAGGCAGCCCTGAAAGCCGCTCAAGACCTGCGTTGTTCTCTTGTCAGTGAGGCCACGGACGTTATCCACTTGGACCTGGGCGCCGAAGTAGATGGAGCTATCCGTGCTGAGAGTCTGGAAGTAGAGGGGGGCTTTGCGGCGCTCCACGTAGCTGTCATCCAGGGACAAGCTTGTGAAATTGCGGTTCAGCTCCAGGAAGACCGAATGCCAGCTTCCATCATTAACGGCCCTGCCAGAAATTCCCAGGATTCCCGGGCCACTTCCGCAGTCCAGCTGGAACCACAGTTTGCCATCAACAATCTGCGGGGGGAGAAACAGAAATCAAAGTGTTTCAGGCACTCCACCATCCAGTAATATGCTGGCACAGAGAATGTGGACTTCTGGACAGTCTCTATACAGTGTTAAAGCTGCTCTCTTACATGACACTCAAATAGCAAAAAGCTGTGCCTTTATCATCAGCAAACAAAAAAAGTAACAATATCAGCTTAGAATTTCCCTAAAGCTGGTAAGGCAGGCAAACTGAAAACATAGAGATACAGAACACAGGGAAGGAATGGATAACGATACATCTCACTGAACTGGGCATGAACTGCAAGACCCATGTTCAGCTCTTGGTTCTGCTGCTGAGCAGTGGCCTCTCTGAGCAAGTCTCACCATACACCCATGTGCTGTGGTTCTCCTCCTGGTGGTTGATGCTACCAAAAGGCAAGGAACCACATCTGGGTGCCTGAGAAAGGCTTGTAGCAAAGTCAGTGGCCACTGTTTTCAGATGGGGACGTTAGGTGCTCTGCTTGTGCACACATCCCGTGCCTCTGTAACCTTTTGGAGCATCTTAGTAAGAAGCAGATTTGTCCCTAAGATTAGTAAATCCAGTTTCACTAAGTACAACAGTAAGATTCTGCTTGGCCTGAAGTCAATTATTTTCCAAGTATGCTCCCCCTCATGCTCTGTGTGCCCCACAGATGATATAAGATGGTTGTACTTTTCTTTCTTTCCTCATATTTATGCTGGGTTGATGGCTTTAGGGATGATGTTAGGATTTCTCACACTCCCTCCTGTTCCTCACCCATCTGTAGTCTTCATAAAGGGAAAATCTGTGCTAGTCTGCTGGGGCAGGCAAAGTAGAGTGAGGGAATAGGCCTGAAGTGCTGCTTTCCTGATTAGCAGTTTTCTCAAAGATTTCAGGTTCTCTAACAGATGGCAGATAAGTTTAAAATGGCTGACAAGGCTGGAAATAATTTCTTATGACACATTAATTGGATTCAAGGCTCCAAAAGCTCTTGCAATTATTTTACCTTTATGTCATGCTCTAGCAAGTATTTATTTCTGCAAACCCCATCTCAAGACAGTTCCGTTCCATTACTTATCCCCTGAAAAGTTCAGGGGCTGTGTCCTTTTTAATCCCTTTCTGCAGCACACATTGTACACGGACCTACTGCTCTCCCCAAGCAGAACAGAGTTGCCATAGCTGTCAATGCAAGAACCCCTCCACTGAGCTTTGGTGGCCTGCTAAACTTGCATGGCTAATGCAGATGTGAGAAGGCTGCATTGTGTCCATTTCTCTTTGGCCTTTTTTGACCACTTCTGGCATGAATAGTCATTTGAAACTGTGTTAGCTAGAGACATCCCTTGGCATATGTCTGAAATGGTGCTCAAACTCTTCACTGATGTGGCTTGAAGGTAAATGTTAATCTACAGAAGCAGACTGTGCTGTCATGTAATTATTAGCATTTTACTGTCCTTGGAGGTTCATAAAACTACTTGGAGAAAGGTTAAGGGTAAAATCTTGACTTCTGATGATCTCTGGACTTCCTTCTCCACTTCCTTCCCCTTTCCAAACCTCAGTCTCTTGACTGACTATAACTGCAAGCCAAGTCACACTGGGCATGTGGAATGTAAACCACACCATTCTGCAATCGCTTGGAAGGGGGGACACAGAGATGCCAAGCATGTGATAAGGTCCTTATAAATGCCAGCTACCTACTTACTACACATGGCATAAGGGGTGTTAGAGGGATATATGTGAAGGAACCAGAAAAGCAATAATTAGCTCTTGCTATGGACAGCTGGCTATTTTGAAGTCTTTGACCCGTAGAATGTAATGAAACTGGGAAGAAATTAAATCTATGGTTGTAATCCTACATGCTTGAGGGTTGGATGTTGCTTGGTACTGCTAGAGCTCAAACAAAAATGACTAATGGATGTATATGAACATAACTCTGGCTTATTTTTCAGTTGAAAATCTTCTCTTACAAGACTCAAATTGTTTACCCTCAGCTGAAAACTATTTCTGTAGATTGAAATTGGGCTATTAAAGCATCGGCTCAGGAGGAATCTTGGTCAACAAGATGGCCTGACAAACCAAGCTAGTTCTCTCCAGAGATGGAGCAGTAGTTTCTTTTCTCCCTGTGCAACAAAACAGTCCACAAACCTTGAAGAGGCTGCTCAGAAAGTGTGGTCTGTCTCAACAGGAATACAAATCAATATTCCAGAAAAATACATACCAACATATTACACTTTGAAAAGCAGCCATCACCGGATAACCAGTTAACTTGCTTCTTACTCTAAAGCCTTTTTCCTACAGAAACTGCTGTGCTGATTGTGTATAATGTACATATACCTCCCCTAAGACTCCTCTAAGACCCTGAAGGACCTACTGCCTGCATGTGTGTTACCCTTACTCACAGAACATGCTTTTCCAATTATCTTTATAAATACAACACTGCATATGAGCACGTGGGATAAACATTACACCATTTGTATGGGAAATGATGATCTAAAGGATTTGCTATTAAAATATGTTTTATCCATCTTTCTCACCCACTTTTATTTCTTTTTACCAGCAGATGATCTGCAATACATAGTAAATACATACTGTCCTAAAGGCTTTGCTTCCTTCCTTTTATTAAAAAATCACTAGTAACCTCCACCTCAGGCTGGAGTGAAAGATGGAAAGGATAGTCTGACGCTTACAGAACTAGCCCAAGATATGATAGATATGCATAGGAATCCACACTCTGCAGCACTCTTCCTTTGAGATCCCAAGCAAGTCATTAGTTTCAGGTATCCATCAGTAAAAGAGGGATAACGTCATTTCCTAACCTCAAATCACTGCTTTATGGACACATACATTAAAGACTGTGACATGCCCAGATACCCCTAGCAATGGGTCCATAAAAGTACTCTCACTAATCAGATGGTCACAGGCCTTGCAGTAGTGGGGCAGGGAGGAAATATTTGTCCCCTGATGGCCCCGTGCGTCTGGGAGGAAGAGGAAGGGCAGGCAAAGCTGGCAAGGACAGGGTACTGCAAAGGGCTTCTGTCCTTCCTCCTTAGCAGCAAGCCTGGCTGGGCAGGGAGGAGAAGGTTCCTCTACTCAACAGGTCAAAACAATGTCTTTTCCTAAGCATGGAGCATTCAGCCTTGGACCTGGTGGTCCTGTGATTACTGATAACTGCTCTGATGTCAGGGACACTGTTCAGTCCTAAGAGGGGGCTCTTTGACTATAGCCTGAATGTTGGTACCAAGAAAGGCTGAACATCAAGTTAAGCTCTTACTAAATGAGTACATTTGATCAAATAGTATGGAAATCCAATGAATGGTCAATGCTGTTGTCCAGACTCAGCAGTTATCTGGACAATAACTTCAGTGGGATGACTGGTTAGATTGAGGGCTGGTAGCATCAGACTTCCTAGTTCAGGACTGAACATGTGGCACTGCCTTTTTCTCCATCTATGCGACGCAACACAGCAGAGAGTTTGAGTTACTCCATCTCACAGCAGAGAGATGCAAACTCTGCAACCCTTCACCAATGCAGCCAGAGACCTTCTGCACCAAGATGAAAGCAGAGAGATGGTGCTTTACCCTAGGGGGGCAGAAAATTCCCACCAAGCTTCCACCTCTCAGAGCTTTCTGGGCTACACTATCTTGCATTTTAAATACTGGGTCAGTGAGGTCAATACATACCTAAGCATGTATGCTTTTACAGACACAAAATTCCTCACCTGCACAGAAGTACAAAGAATGGAGAAGGCTCCAAAAGCTGATGCAATCTGTTACATTTCAACAGTTTCCATTCAATGAGAAAAATTGAGCCAAACATATACTGTAAATTATATTAGAATATTAGCCTGGCTAAGATGTTTGGCCAGCATCCATATTTGTGTATCAACACAGGTAATAAAATGATGAAATGGTTCTTCTGAGACCACCTTTGGCTCACACAGTCCATCTGCAGTCCCACACCATGGATGCAGCATGCTGCCTACTAATGTATCTGGGGAAATATTTCGTTAGCCGAATTACATTTCAGGTTCGTTTGTGTAAAACGGTATATTTAATTAAAATATTACTCGTTTCAACTCCAGCCACAACTGGGATCATATCCAAGCTTCAGTCTTATCCGGCATAAGCCATGCAGCAGTAATGCATTAAAATGTATAATATACACTTAACTAAGCCATGCAAAGTTTCATGTTAACTGCCTGGACAGAGGAACATATGCTTGCTTTTTACCATTTAACAGATACATTTCTGGTATGATGGGAAAGCCTTTCTTTATCTAGTTTTAATCCTCTACCTTTTAAAAATCAAGTCAAATCTTCACTATATTCCTTGAAAAAGAAATGAAATTAATTATGGAATTCTCTTCTGCAATAGCTTTGTAATGCTTCGAATTGTTAAATCTTACTTTTCCCAGATGGATGCTGCAGAGGAAAAAGGAAATGGTGATACCGCTTTTTGACACACCTCATCTTTTCAAAAGAGAGAAAAAAAAGGCCATCAACCTGCATCTCATTTGCTTCAATTGTCTTAAAAGCAAGAGCAAGCAACAAAAAAATGGCCAACCTCTCAAAATCGATGGTGAGTTGCTTTATTTGAAACAGCTGAATAAATAACACCCTTATTATATTATATCACTACAGCATAGCTAGTACACTTTCAGCAAAGTAGTAGATGAGAGGTTTGCTTTGTGGAATTGATTATTTATTCAAGGAGGACATTGTGTTACGATTATGAAATATTTCCATCCCTGGAGTTACCACAAATGTATGAGCTCCCAAAATTAAGCTGGTCACTTAAACACTGAAAACCATACTGCAGCATTAATTTTTAAATAGACTGCAATGGGAGAGACTTGCTTCAAAAAAAACCAATGCCACAATACATCCCAATAGTGGGGGTGTTTTCTGCCTGTCCTCCCATGGGTTCAGACTACACGGTGGGTCCAAATTTCTTCCACCTTTGCCTTTGTTTGATGCTCAGTGATCATGCTTGGCCCTCTGCTGCTAATCCAGAAGATACTTAAGTATGTGCTTAAAATTAAGGTATATGAGTAGTTCCAATTGCCTTCAAACACAGAAAGTTAAGCAAGTGATTAAGTACTTTGCTGGAGCGATGCCAGAGTGCTCAAAAGAGCACAGGATCCCATCCTTTATCCTCTATTTGGAAAGCTTTTCCTCATGTTTAATTTAATTGAAAGCAATGCTCAAACGATAACAACTTCACATTTATAGACCTCTAAGTAATCTACTTAATGGCCTCAATTCCGAGTGCCTCCTTATCTCACAACATACGTACCTGGTTAAAAAAATAAAAAGCCTTACTTCTTCTTTACAAATGAGAAAACACATGCTTAGAAAGCCTAAGTGGAACTTGCTTGAAGACACTGGAGTTAGGGATACCTGAAGTACAGTTCATGAATCAGCTGCCATCCCTAAAGAGACCTGCTATGGCCACCTGCATCTCTTGAGCATAATGCCATTCATCTGCCATAAAGCACTTTAGTGAGACCTTAGTCTGATAATTTTCTGCTAAATGACCTTCACAAGCAAAACTCTAGCAATTCCTGACCTTTTAAGTGATGCCATTTCTTCAAAAAAGCATGACAAATGTAATGATTTACTCTAAGTAGAAGCCAAGGGCCAGCCTGGGGAAAGGACATACCCATTGCAACAGGAAATCCTACCCTAACTGAAAGCCAAGTGTGAGGCTCAGGGAGAGAATTTCCTGTGTCCTTCCTTGCTCAGTGCATGGGGGAAAATGGAGGCTTTGCATGCATTCACCATGCTGGACCTCATTCATTGGACACATGAGTCTGAAGCTCTCTACTAAGTGCCTCTTGAGATGGATTCAGAGCTGGAAATCCTTTGAGGTTAGGAAACAAAACAGCATCACCTGGAGGCTGGCCTTTGAGATCGGAGCAGAGCTGCCTCAGCTCTTGTAACTGCTCCTTCAAGTATTATTTTTAGCTACTAGTATCTTTCAAAGCAAAATGATTAAGATTGTGTGAAGTGCTGACTGAAAACACGTAATCCCTACCCTAAAACTCAAAACTCAACCCAGGTGACTGCAGAAAGGGGCTCTCTTACTTACAGACCTCTGCAATAGGAGTATCAACTCCTATTGTTTTCAAGTGGCACCTTCCAGCAGAGCCATTTGTATTTTTCCAAGCTGAAGTTTTTTGAAACTTCAGAATTGCAAACATTCCCTACTCATATATGCTAAGAGCAACAATGATGAAGACTTCAAAGGCCTTCAAACCTGCAGTTATGTTATGGGCTTTTTGACCAAAAGAAGTATACCGAAAAGTTCAAACAGTGCATTTCTGTGTGCCTCAAAGCACAGCTTAATCGTCTTTTACAAATCTGAACAACACTGAGAGTCCCCGGTGAAAGCCAATACTCTTGTTCATGAAATATTTCAGTCTAACAGATATAAAATTATTTCTTGCCCATTAATAACTCATCTAGCCATTTTAACATTATTTAAATGTTCAGCCAAAAGAACTCTGAAGATTGCAAATGCAGACACAAAAGGCCCTGTGCCATTTCTCCCACTGCTGAATTATAGGATATGGCTGAGTTACAAAAGTCAATGTCTTCATTTTGTACCTTAGAGGCTCTTGCAGAAATACTATATATCCACGCTCTTGGATGAGCCTCGTATTCCCTTTCCATCCAGCAGATATTTGCCATTCCACAGAAATCCAGCAAAGAACAAACATGCATGGAGAGCTTACCAATGAAATATTGATTAGATATCAACCTCCACATACTCCATGCCTCTCTCAACAAATAATCTTAATTCACAGTGTGGAAATCATTACATTCAGTAGGAGATATGTTCTAAGCAGTCTGATAGCAGGGAGAGCATATTCTCTAACCACAGGCACAGACACAGCGGAAGAACAGCTATCTCAGCAGGCATCATTTTGAATATATGATTAAGTGGACTATATAGTCAGTGGACCACTGGTCTAGTACAAGGTGTCCCTGCCCACTGCAAGAAGGTTGGAATGAAATGATCTTTAAGGTCCCTTACAATCCAAACCATACGGATTCTATGATTCTGGGATTCCATAATTCTATGATACAAATAGCCAAATCTTAGATCTCCTGCAGATTAGCTCCTGTATGCAAACAGCATCATGCTTCTACAGTGAACAGCATCCAATGGATCATTTTCCAAGTAAAGTGCCACTAAAAATCTGCTTTTTTGATTGTTGTTGACACCGTTGTTGAAATAATTCATTTTCCCTGTTAGCATGAAACAGATTAGACTTCATTTTCTCATCTACAGCTGAAATGAGAACAGCATTCCCCAAATTAACAGACAACAGAATATACATAATCAAGAAAAACAACTGTGGAAAAAAAAAGTTATTTTAATTACCTTCAGAATTATACAGGGATTCGCTCTGGTGTACATTATAATCCCATTGCTTTGGAGGGTTCGCAGACGGAGAGCCAACTTGAATTCCTCTTTCTTGCTATTTTCAGAAACCCGGTATTTAATGTAGCTATTCCCAGCAAAGCTAAGGGAAGTATGGCCTGAAATAACCATTTTCAAAAGACACATGTTCTTTTAGTGACACAAGAAATAATTTCTCAACTGTCAAGTTAATTGAAGAATTTAGGGAACTAATGAAAACATCTAGGAAGAAATAAATAAAACCCAACTGTGACGCGGAAAAAGGCTGGCACCTACTACAAAAACATACTGCACTTTTTTAAGAAATATTTTGCCATGGGATGGAGGAAAGTTCTGTTTCTCCATACTTAAAAAAAGAGAGGTTTCTCCAAGTGTTCAGCACCTTTAACACCCATGGAGGCACCTATCTTGCCTCATAACAGAGAGAGTCAGACAACCCATGTCTCTACATCAAGCAGTTGACTTAAGGGTATGAAGTTAGGTGTGGGCAGATGCCAGTCAAAGCCTTGCAATGATTTCCCTTCAACCACTGCCCAGGACCACAGTTATACAGCTCAGTATCTGCTGTGTTTTCATCAGGGAAATATGTCCTCTGCCGTGCAACCCTAGATTCACAACAGTGAATCTAGTCACTGAAAGTCAACAGAAAGCTCCATTTCATTGTCTTTCAACCATATTCCAGGAATCACACAGCTGCAGAGGACTAACAAACATCCTCAAACTTTCTTTTGGTGGTGGTATAATGTTTTCATTAATAAAGATTGGAATTTCAGTAATCTAAATAGTAAGAAGAGTTAATTATAGAGCTTTGCCCATGGCAGGAAAACATCTGGCATAGCATACAGGAAAAGTCCTGTTTTCTCAGCAGCCTGTTATACTGATCTGCGGTCCCACCAAGTCAGTGGGAATTTCCTAATGGAAACTGGAGCACTATCTTCATACAGCCCCATAAAGACAAGTATTTCACACAGCTTAAAAACAGATACACTGAGTGCCAGTGCTGAGAAATTTTAAGTACATCTTCTGTTGACTTAGGTGGCATCTCTACCTACAAAATGACAACGGCAGCACCTTGCTGTTCAAGTATACCCCCATTTACTGCTGTAACAGGCACCTGAACATTCGCCAAGCTTCCCTGGTGGGCATTGACAGATGAAGGGTCTCCGGTTAGCTTCATACCCCACACACTGCATGTCCCCTGGGCACGGCTTCTCCAGACAGGGATCATTAGACCCTGGGCAGAGTCCTCCTGTAATAAGTTAAAATACTGTCAGGGATACACCGTGCAAAGCATGATTTGCAGCAATACAAGAGCAATGAAAGACATTTATTGATCTCACACTTCAGTACAAGCAAAGAATGGCTTAATAATAATAACAACAAAAAAACCCTCAATTTTCACAGAAAATATATACTTTGAATAAGTATGTAGCAAAACCAATGCAGTTCTTCCTCAAAGGCTGCCCTAAAACCCATGGCTACATACTATAAAAAACAACTGTTATAAGCAGTAAGTGTCTTTTAATTGGTGGTTTGGCTCTTGGGCCAATCATTTTCTCACAAAGCCTCCTGGGTGGGGGATTTAAAGATCTGAGGGGAAAAAATAATACTTGAAGCTACTTGTACTCCTTTTGCCCCAGTACAACCATGAGAAGCAAATTTAAGGAGGTAGCATTCCCTAGGAGACAGGAAAAAGGCATTTCCGAGCTACTGAATGATAGGTTTTCTGTTTATCCTCACAATGCATAGGACACACTACTAGCCTGATCGTACAGCTTAGGCAAACTTGCCCTGTTCCCATGTTCCTCCTGACATTTCTGAGGTCTCGCATCCTATTGTGCATCTTGCCTAGGTGGCCAAAACCTATCCTCCTTTGTCTGCGACTGCACAAGTCCTGCTGTATCTGGAATTGCATATATCCAGGAGGAAAAAAAAAAAAAAAAAGAAACAAGTGGATGACTCCCTCTGGACACCAAGAACTGAAAGTGAACAAATTCTGAAAATCAAGAATACGTTGACTGTATACCTTGACATTACCTAACCAAAGAAAGAAGCACTCAATATCGTAAATAGGCAGTTGCAAGTTTTAATTATAAATAAGGTAAAACATCTGTCCTTTTGTATTTAGAGAATAGCAGAATTTGGGTAAAATTATTTTGAATGCCAGTGACAATTCTTTCCTAAAAATCTTTTATTACTATGGAATCTAATTTTGCCCAAGAATAGGTGAATCAGAACTACTACTAACTTCTGTAAGTAGAAGGAAGTAATCTGAAGAGATAGATGAATACTGAGTTTTAAATATGCTTAAAATATTTGCATGGCACAATTACATTAAGTTTCTTCAAAACCTCTTAAATTCTAAACATCTATCAAGCTGAGTATGGTAAGGGCTTACTTTAAAGCTTGTCAGTATCAAAGGAACTTCTTGCATTCTGCAGGCGTTGGCTGTAACTTCTATATAACTTCTAAGAGCGTCTACATTAATATGCTCTGAGTGCCCTAATCTGAAAAGATATGCAAACACTGACATGTAATGCAAAACCTAATAAAGCTATTGCTGCCTAGTATATGAATTTTCAGGAACAGATGACTTCCATAACAGTCAGCCTTTTTTCGGTTAGTAAGGAACTTGGTCTATGTTGGACAACTGTGTGCAGCTGTTATGAGAGTAGCCTCTAAGTGTAGGAAAAATGGTATTCCTGCCCTTGCTTCTGTTGATTGGCAGCCAGAGCTTGAACAGTGAATGCCAGTTGCTGAGAATGGATAGGAGTCTCTTGTTGGGCTTATCAAATCCATTTACTTAATACATGCAGGTGATGATTTTAACAATGAAAAGTCAGCACCTTTCTATCCATCACTTTCTGAATATTGGAAGTTCTTGTTTATTGCAGGACCCTTATTGTATTCAAAGCTACTTTATGTTTTGAACATATGTATTTTATTTACAGTTTATAAAGGAGGAAATCAACCTGTCACAGAGTATATCTCCGAAAGTAATGAAAGAAAGAATCTTATTGTTCTCACACTTTAGTGCAAGCCAAGCAGGCTCATAGCAAGCATAGCTGAAATTACCTGGCACCATAGTTTCTGGAAAAAGAAAAATTACCAGTGTAGGTTTCAAAGTGGACATGGGCTGACTACAAATATGGCAATGACTATAAATGTCTTGCTTGATGTACAGCACAGTCAATTTAATCTTTAACATCCTCGCCTCCTTTGTCAAACATTTATTTGAGAGGTCTATGCAGTAAACGATTTACAGTACTGCCTGTAGCACTCTTAGAAAATGATGTATGGCAATCTTTATTAATCACTTTAGTAGGTAGCATTAACGGGAGTAACAGCTGCAATATGCAGTCACACTTTGAGTCTTACAGAATCAAGAAACAAATGCCATTTAACAGGATTCTGCACTGCAGAACTATATTCCATTTAAATGTAAGATCAGCAGAATTCAACCAAGAGTATGTTTTCTCTAGTTCTCGAGTTTGGTGTGTTTTTTTAAACACACACACACACACACACACACACACACACACACACCCCAGTTCCTTGGATTTCAATGTCAAGTAACAATTATTTATGAAATTTCAACAAGTGGTTAAATATCCAATATGCTGCCTTGTATTTTCTATTTGTTTTCATCTATTTTAATTCACTCTCATGTGACAAGTACACATCATTTTGCTGTATGCAGAGTACAAATCTGAACACACTTAAGCCTTTTCTGAGGCTGTAATTTAAGTGAGCCGCTGCATAGCTGACAGACAAGTCATTGGACAAAAGTCCCACCGTTCATCAGTGTGCAGCAGAAAGGGACACTGAGATTTCTAAATCTGGCTCCACAAATTTTCACATCCCCTAATCTATGGCTGTAACTTTGACATTCAGCAATAAAGCAGCAGCTTACTTTGTTATCCATCCCTGCCAGCTTTTTTAGCTGATTCAAACTCTGATTTGCACTTCAGAGCTATCCTTCCACAGTCAAAAATGTATACGGAAAGGATCTAACATATTTAGTGCATCTGTGGAGATACACTGAAGAACTAGATACACTAGATACACTGCAGAACTGCTCATTCTGGCAGACCAAGAAAAGTTCTTTCGGTAAACTACAAGCAAATCAACTTTTTATTAATCCTGCTTCAGCAGGATTTCATAGCTGTCACAGACTCTTTTAAATATTCAGACTTGGGAGAAGAAATGCTTTATGCCTGCCTGCATGGCTGTAAGTGCAGAATCTGTGTTATTGCCTTGCCCAAGCTAACACACATTTTCAGGCTGATTTCACAACTATGTGGAGCAAAATTGTGAAATTGTTCAAGGTTACGTTGCCCACATCAAAGATTTATAGCCTGAGTTTAAATGCAATTATTCTAATGTCGCATTTCCACTCCGAAGAGCAGTCTATTTACCATCCAATAAGAGATTCAAGAAATATAGATTTGAATTGATATTTTTCTTCTTCTGCAGGCAAATCCAGGCAATTCATGGCATTCTCTTGAAACTCACAGTATTAATAAAGCTGTTCTCTACCAGGTATCACAGAGATACACAAGGCAGCACCAATCAGTGCATGGCAAGAAAAGGTGGAATAAACCCACTTGATTGTGATGGATCATCTTTAGTTTAATTCTCTCAGAGGTAAAAGTATTACAATCTTCCTACTAGTATATTGAGGAAGAAAACACTTTTCCCTTGCAAAATGAGACATTTCATTCCTGTCCCTCCAAAGGAGGATCACTTACAGGACTACAAATATATTTCGAAAACGGGTGCTTCAAGAATTATATCTTGAACCTTGTGAAATTGGTGCTCTTCTCTAGGCCCATTCTCCTGAATCTGTATGAATATGTAACAGAGAGTCTGTTTCTCTTGCTTGCATGCGGAAGAAAGCTTTAAAGATGACTCCTGAAGGCCGGTGTCCCAGAAAACATGAAAAGCAAACCCCAAGCTGCAAATTTTAAACAATCTAATAACTAATTTAGTGGGGAGGGAAGACTGTCAACTCGTGAGCTGCAATTTGGAGCCTGGTGACCAGGTATTGAAAGCAGTGTTACTGTGTACATGTCAGTGGATAACACAAACTTGTTTCTGCACAGGTCAGCCATAGGCTTCAGTTAGCTGAAGTGTTCCTGGAGAACTTGTTACATGGCACGTTCTAGTGAATCAGATTCTCTCCCAGTTTTAGAACTGAGATATTTGACCTCTTCCACCCATTCGTTGATCATAGCTTCCCCTAAGACCATTAAGTGATAGACAGCAACTCCCTTTTGCCCTGACTGTACTGTCATGCCCTCACTTCACTCTTCTGTTCTCCCATGTCTTATATGAGATTGTGCACAGGCCTTAAAATGAGTGATATTCTAAGGGAGAAACATCTCTCTTTACACAAGTGCAACATTAAAAGGACTATAGACAAATCAGATCAGGCAGATTTATCAGCAGATCTTTGATTCCAAGCACAGGCACTTTTGTCTTCAGTTTTCCTGACTACTTTGCAAGGACAACTTAAGGCTTAGGATGTGTGTGCTTCCTGAAAATGTGTAAAGCAGTGTTGTACACACAGGAATTGGGTTCCTGATGTGCAATCCTGCAGAGCACGTGGGACTTTTTAAGAGGAAGAGTGCAGTTCGTGCTCTGTGGAGCTGAGGGCACAAATCACTTCTGAAGATTAGGTCCTGTATCAACAGCAGATCATCACAGTCAGTGATGACCCACGACAATGTTTTGTCAGAACATCCACAAAATGCTTGAAGTGGTTGATAAAGTTGGGATTACTTGGTTTCTTGAGAAACTGGTCCAAGACTGCTATTCACTTGATTAAATAACGTGGATGTGAATGTGTGCACTTTTGCTGAACACTTCTGGGTCTGTTAGAAAAATTCTGTCAAACTATTAAGCCAGAACCATGTTAAACACTTCAAATGGAATTCATCTCATCTAACTTTAGGGCATGATTCATCCGACTGATTTTAGACATCTAGGGAGAGATGTATCACATCATTAAAAATGCCTCATTCTTTCCACTGGCTGCAAATGGGGCCTGGAGTGACCATCTCAGACAATAAATATATACCCACATTTGTCAAAATGATTTTAATCCAGCCCTCTCCTATAAACTTATTAATGTAACCTCACTTTTGTAAGATTATAACGCTGAACAACACTATATCAAAGTAGCTCTGGCAAGACCTGCTTCTCCCCTTCATCTTTGTCTCAATGCAAAAGAATTTGCATAATGAAAAAAATAATATGGAATAAATTTTTGCTTCTAAAAACTGAAAAATGTCATGAGAACTATTTGTTATGAATATATTTCTTCCAGTCCTCCTACCTTTATTTCTCACAGGCACCAAAAGATGTTGCGGCAACTGCATAGCTGCTATAGCCACACTGAAAAAAACCCGTTTGTTACAGTATTTTTCATACACACACGCGCAGACGAGCCAGAAATCAGAGAAACTCCATTACTGTAAAACTCTTAAGTTCAATTATACTGACTTTAAAGGCTTAGATTGATGCACCTGAACTTCAGAACTTACCCGTTGAGACCTGAGCTGCTGAACCTCCCAAGTTCACCCACTGCCTGCTTTTACAGGCTGCCTGCGTTTTCACATTAGATAACTCTGTTTGCTCACAAAGGTAATCTAGGTAAGTTATGCACAGCTGGCATGCATAAATTGTGCATATCTGTGACATCTGCCAGTGGGAAAAATACTCCAAGTATGATACATATTTCAAGAATGAGTGAATTAGTTCAAACTCAAGCTTTCTGGGTCATAATTGAATCAGATCTCTGGAAAACATATGCAATATTTAATGGCTTTCTCATGCAAGCTATGAATATTTACTGGACATGAAACTAGTAACAAAGGAAGTGGAATATTTTTATTATATTGATAATATACTGCTAATGCTGTCTTGTTAAATAAGCCAAAATAGATTTATGTTAGTATTTTGTGCTCTTTTTTTCTGATGGACTGCATTTATCTGCATGTGCAAGAGCTACTGATCAAAGATTCGCGTTTTTCTAACTTTTAGTGGGCCTAGTCTTTAGCCCTCATGAAAGCAAAACTATACATACATAATCTAATTAACATACCCTCAGAAGTCTGCTTTACGTCCTATGTGATAAAACACAGCATGTGACTCTCTATTTACCTAAATACCAAAACATTTCTTGTGGCTTCTTTAATTAAAAACAGTAGAAGAGGCTGAAGCATTAACTAATGCAGAGAAAAGTGAAACCTAGGGTTTTTCACTTCCCACCAAGATCTCTTAGCTCCATGTAAGTAACAGGCATCAAGGCTTTCACTTCTCCAGAAGCTATACCAATCAGCACCTCTGGACATATTTTTATTACAGGCTGGATGATGGATTGAAGATGCACAACCCCACCCTGCATCCTGTGGATCACCCATAGGAAATCAGCATATAGTGGCTCCAACGGGAGCTGTGGAAACCCTTCCAGCTTTTCAGCTGGACCAGGACAAGCTGCCTGTTGCAACTGTTCCCATACAGCAGTCTTCAAGGCCATGATAATTAGTCCAGAGGACAGGGATCACAGGCAGTGTGCAGAAGCACACTGCCTTTCCGGCAGCCTGCCATGTGTTTTGAGGATTGGCTGGTACATGACAGGCAAATTTGGAACTCACTGTCCCAGCTGAACTGTTGTGCTTCCAGTGCAAAACTGCTGTGCAGGGAGGGAAAAGGGAGAGAGCTGCTGGATCAGAACTGTATTCCATTGCAAAGTCCTTTTTTTGAGTTAAGGGCAGATCCACTATTAGTATCCGAAGGGAAATAATACATTATTATTGACTTTAATAAGTAGCAAAATGAAATTATAAACTGAAAAGTTTGCCTGTGAAAAACCCATTTCTGACAGTGAGGGCTATTGCTATCCCCATGGAGATGAATATTCATGATTTCTTGGTATGAAAATGAGACAAAGCTATCACTTGGGGAATATGAAAGTATTTTTCAGACAGTGCTCTTGCACTGGCCCCTGAACTCAATTGAATGACCGTGCAGCATTGTCTCTTTAAGCTTGTGAAAATCCTTTATTTCAGAACCTTTCAGGTGTCACTTAATGTTATAATACATCTGTTTGAAACTCATAATGCTATTACTTAAAAATGGACCAGTCTGTTCTTGAGTGTGCATGAAAATACCTTGGATACAGAAACTGGGTGCTTCTATAGGACTGAACACCTGTGGCAGTATGGGTAAGACACCAAGTCCTGCTGACTGCTGCGGAAGCAAAGGTTGGTTACTGAGAGACATGGCTGTGGCATTCTTGTGCTGCTCTGTGTGTGTGTATGTGCACATGTGCACTTAAGATGAGGGAGACTTAGATGTATTGATTTTATAGCAGCTTTTTTCTCTGCTCTTAAATGAAGTGGAATGAGGAGCAAACAGCCTAGCAAACAAAAGAATCAGAACTATTATTGTAACTGCCTGAGGTTTTAAACTCCAAGTGTGGATTCATAAGGAACATTGGCTCTATCTGTCATACATGCCCATGTTAAATCTTTACCAAAATGAGGAGCAGGCTGAAACCCACCCTGTCACCTACTATAGCATTAATGGTCAGGCCTTTCCACCTGCACTGGTGAGGTCAGGGGTTCTTTTCCTTAGATACTGCTGGTGCATTGCTGCAGGCCAGGATGTTCTGCTATAGTCACACTCCAAGGTTTATTCCAGTGGCAGCACAACTAGGTTGGAAACCACATCTCTTCCTCTCCTCTCCCTTTCTCACCCTTTCCTTCCCCTCCCCTAAAGCTGGCTGACGTCTTTGATTACAGAACCTCTAGCAAGGAGGTCTTTGTTGTAAAAGGCCAAAGTTCATCAGCTCCCATTTACATCAGTAAACGCAAACAATTCTTCTTGAGCCTGAGAAATCAATTCACTCAATCCATCAGCCAGTCATGCTTTAACTGACTGAATTGAAATGTCCCTTCTAATCTGCATCAGAGGGATAAGATGGATCCTATTGCATAATGTGCAAAGATGGGAGGTGAAGAGGGAGCAGTACTCACCATTGCACATGCAGCGCACATTCCTGTAAAAGCGAGGGCACACGAAACTAATTCGTGCTGTGCTATAGGCCATCAGGGAATGTGAATCAATAGATAGACTTTGCTCACAGTGCTGCTCCTGACAATCCAGTCCGGAGCAATTCTTCTCCAAGATAGCAGAAATACGAATCACATTTTCCAAGTGTCTCCTTGCATTGGTAAGCTTCTGAATCAAATAGGCAGGCTTATAGAAACCACCGTTGTGCATCTGAACTGCAAACAGCATGTCAAGCTGATTGCTGCCTGCCACCGGCTGAATACTGATGATGTGTAGGCTGTCTTGTTTCTGGGAGAGCACTGCATTTCGCAAGGTTCGCCTGAACCCGTGCATGTGAAGGCCCACAAAGTCTTCTGGGGAAACGTTATCAAAACGGATGGTGACTGTGTTCTGCAGCATTTCTTGTAGCAATTGCTCAACATGGACCACAACATCAATGGGGACCTGGAACCGGCCATCACTCACAGAGACGTTCAGGACATACTTTCCATTATCGAGCCCTCCAAGGGCAATGATCTTCCCATCATGGCTGTTGACCTTGAACAAACTTTTCTGCTCTGATTTTAGTGTATACGTGAGGACGTCATACACATCCTGATCTGTGGCATGAATTTTCCCAATGACTCCCCCCGGAAAATCATCTTCCATGGTGACAATGAAAATCTCCAGTGGAATGGCAGTTGGTTTGTGAATGCTCTCTTCAATGACCCTTACCTGAACGTAGGTGTGGGAAACCTGCTGAGGTTTCCCAGAATCTTTTGCCTAATGTCATTGAGGAAAGAAAACACAAAACAAACAAACAATAAACCACACATATAACACAGTCAGCAACCGTAACTTCTTGCTATATGTATCTTCACAGCATCAGTAATTCTGAAGACCGCTCGAAAGAACTTCCCAAATGCATTTGAAAAAAACATATGTAAAGAAAAATCTCAGTCATTTCTAGCAGTTGAACTTACAAATTCTTTAGGGAAGCACAGATACCTCATCTAAGTGGATTGCAGAGAGAAATATGTCAGCAGAATGTCTCATTACTTAAACTGAAATGTTCCCAGGATCCCACAGCTATCACCTGTCATCTTCACAACAGAGAATATACCAACAGTGTGGTATATTCTGCACCAAATGGAGTCTGGGCTTGCTTCTATCCTGGAAAGGAGACTTAAGCCCAGTGAAATACCAGCATCAGTTTGTGCATTGCTTTGGCATGCTCCAAGGTGCTTCAGATCCTGTCTAGCTTGTGTGAGTGAGTTCAGAGATTTTCTGCAGTGCTCTGTACTACTTTACTTGAAGCAGTCAAGAAACACGCTTGAAATAAATGAAATTTATCACCCTCCAAAACCTAAATGGGGTGCTTGTGCTGTTACTAATGATAAAATATGAGAGCACCACTGCACTTGAACAGATGACTGTAAGACCTAGAGCACGTATGATAGCATCATCTGAACTTTTTTATAGAGAATAAAAGAGCAAGTGTTACAGAAAAATGCAAGGCCATCTTGACAGAAAGGTGTGCAAACTTGAATCAGTATCCTTTCCTGCACTAAGGAAAATGCTTAATTGTAGTCGCTATTAAGATATACTGCTCCACACATTCATTTGCTCTAGAGAAGAAAAGAAGACCACTACTACCACTGGGCTGACACACAGCATGCATTCAAAGATCTTTGTATTTGGACGTGGGGAGGGAAATTTAGAAGCTGAATGACAAAACAAAAGCAGGACGGCATCAGTAATAAGGACATTACCAGGAAAGGATCAGTAACTCTCAGACGCGCTAAAATTCATTCATCTTTACTCCTAAAAGGGCTGGCTGAAGTCCTTAAAAAATGATTTTATGTATAAGTGGACACAAAAACACGCACAGAGATTACTTCACATTCCACTTTCAATTTTAACATTACTTTTTAATAAACCTAAGACAGACAACGATGAGAAAGTGAGATGGAGAAGGAGAAAGCAGCACTCTGGCACATATGAATGGAAAGAAACATTTCTATGGTCTACACACAACAGGAAACTATAAATTATATTTTCACTGCAGAAATCCCTAAAGAAAATAATATTGGGAATTCAACCTCTGGAATCCAACAGCATGGTTTTCTGAATGTGTTGGTGCATCTCAGACATTGTGGTCTAATATTTCATTTATATGACATACCTGCAAGTGTACAGCTAAAGGATGCTGCTTAAATTTAATTCTCATGCCAAAGTTTGGCTGTACTGGAACTTTGGTTAGCAAGTTGCCCTGAAAGAAGGGTATTCAGGATGAAGGCACGGTAAGAATGAAAGGTGAGGGGCTTTTTTATTTTCCTACAAAGTTCAAAAGATAGGTTTCAGGAATATTAAACAGCAAACTTGTAAAACTCACTTTAATTTCAACTGTTAGTGTCAGAGCTTATAGCTTTTGAATTGTAACTATCTGAGGATGCTGCTGGGATTAACTGCTGTTAATGCAAAAGAGCAGAGAGGCTCTGTTTACATAAATCAAACACAGCAAAGCAAGCGGAGAAAGCCTGCATTTCAGACCTGGTTTATAGGACCATGCCCCGTTTCAATAAAGAGGTGTTGTTCATTCCCTAGACTTGCCTATTTAATGAACCCTAGTACATATTCTCTGGCAGGCCTGAGAAATATGGACAAATTACTTTTGGATTTACAGTTTTCTGTAATCAAAATTACCCTGGTTACCAAGTTCCCCAACAATGACTCTAAAGGTAAGTGTGAGCTGGACTTCTATTGCATATCTTATTTTCACATTCTTTAAAAGCTAAGTTGACCTTGGAAATGTGATTTCACGAGTTCTTGGTAGGCATCCAAAAATTTATGATTAAATTTATGACTTAAAAGCAGAAGTGATTTTCCTTCCTAGAATAGTATTTTGCTGTCATTTGTTCTGTGGCGTATTTATAAGTATGTAATGTATTTTTCCTCATTTTCCTCACTTAGCTACAGAGAAAAAAAAGATGAAAATCTTAAATTGTAATGGCTGCTGCTCAGGAAATTCTTTTCATGTGGAGGAAATTGGAAAGGTGGCTGGCTGCCTATTTATATTTATATGAAATTAGGTTTAAGGACATCAAAGGAAATACACCATACTGTGTTCTTGTAAACTGGAATGCATGGTATTTACTTGTAGAATAGTCAATTAAAGCCAACCCATACAGGCAATGTACAGATGAACTACCACTATGAGGGTTTTTGTTTCTATGCAGATGCAATAAGCAAGCCGTACCTGTACGCAGAGCACATACTCAGTTGCCACCATGTGCTTGAAGATGACTGCAGATCTTAAGATGCCTTGAGGGTCCAGCGTAAACTCCTCCTCTTCATTGCCAGTGAGGATGGTGAAGGTAAAAGGGGGGCCATTGTGAAAAGAGTCTTTGTCTGTCACTACCAGCTGCAAAATGCTTGTGCCCACTGGTTTATTTTCCTTTACACATATACACAGTGTATAAAGAAAAGGATTAAAATGACACATATATCACAATCATAAAGAACATGTTCCACTAGCAAGAATATTCAACTAAATGCTCTCTGCTCAGTATGGCAGTTTACAAGCAGCATTTATTTGACAAGTCTTGTGCCACACGGCTGGGCAGCAGAGACAACTCCAGGGACCGATGAGCTCTGCTTGATACTGTGTCTGATCACGACTGACTAATCATTTAGTCTAACACCCTGAAGTAAAGTGTAAAAAGTGCAAACATCCCCATTCAGACCTTTTGAGGCCAGAGTAAGTGGCACAACAAGGATGAATGGCAAAATGTGTGACTGTTAAGAAGCCTGAGCAGACAGAAACTTATCAAAGACTGAAGAAAGATGTGTTTATACTTTCCTTTAGATAAGATCACTCAATACATCTTTTGCAGACAGATAAATCATCAAAAGCTACTTAACTGTACTTAAACTTAAATGATACTTAAACCAAATGCTTTTGTATTTTGAAATTCAGGGAAGTTTCTTATGTGCAAGATAAACTTACTTGAATTACAGCGGTATAGTTAGCTGGAGTAAATACAGGGCCATTATCGTTCACATCGGAAATGTCCACGTTGACTGTCACAGATGAAGACAAAGGAGGGGTTCCGCTGTCTCTTGCCTGGACAACTAACGAATAACCAGATACCTGCAAAAAGGTGAATCACTAAATCATCGTGAAAGCAGTCCTAAGTTTTAACTCACGTTCTTTACATCCAGTGCACCTCCTGTGACATTCTAAGTACAGCTGTTTGGCCTCATTACCTTCCCTGCCCTTAGTATAACATTATCCTGTTCATTGCTATGGCGTCCCAACTTCTGTTTTATAAGGCTATCAATAAACAGAACAACTTTATGGTATTAAAATGACTGTATCAGATGATGCACTCCTGAAACAAAAAGGCAGACAAAAAATAAATGATGGATAATATCCAAACTCAGCCATTACTACTGTAGCTAACATTTTCATCTCTCCTAAGTGTCAGCTGGGGTATGTGACCTGATTCTGTTTATCTTGTGGTTGGTTTCCAGTTTATTATATAAATTGCTTATTAGAGCCAACCTCAGTTTGACACACAGTGTTTCTAACACTGTGATGGAGAACCAAGAAAAGTTCACAGGCAGTTGGCTGAAATGCACACTGGAAAACATTTGGGACTACTAAGGGCAACAGCGTCTGTATCAACAGGCTGTTATGAACCATTCAGTAGAAGATAAGAACTTGTCTGCAACAGACATAATCTACTCAGCATGGTGTGGGCAGTTCAGTGCATCACCCTTGGGCTCTCCACACACATATGTGCCTGTGAGTGAGGTGCGAGCATATGTGACAATTTGCTAAAGCTCCCTTTATGCACAGATCATGGATGACAATTTGATTTTATGAACTGAATCCTTATGTTGGACTCCTTAAGCGTTACAACTGCTTCTTACTGTATATTGCTTCCATTCCCCAGGGATTGCTGCTGACATGTCTGCCCATGAATACTTCTATGGGGGAGCAAGCAAAGGGCAAGATGTGTGCCAGATAAAACACCCAGCACCAGCCTCCCCATGAAGGGCTGGAAAGGGGAAAAAAGCATACCCCTTCAGAGGGGGACAGCACAATGCTAAAGTGTGAGGAAATCCAAAGCCATTAGACAAATAAAAGCCATCTGGGTAGGAGGCCAAGTGTTTCCAAGGAGGAAACAAGGGAGCTCTTCTGGGATGTGGGACTGACCTAAAGAAAAAGGAAATAGGTTTTCTTTTTGGGAATTGTAAGGAGGAGAAATGCTGTGATTTGGTGGAGGCACAGTGATACAGCAGGGAGGAAGAATCCTGAACTATGGAAAGCTGAGATACTGAGGCAGACAATATTCTTCTCCCCCCCTCCCCCCAAATTTGGAAGAGTAATTTCTACTGCTAGCTAAGACTGACAGTTTTGTGGGATCTTTCTCCAATTTTGTGTGTGTTTGCTTTCATTTCAGTGTATCCCAGAAAGGTAGATGGCAAAAAGTCATGGTTTCTATGTGATTACACCTCTGGAAATGAGTTTCCTTAAACTGCTGAAACCTGGGAGTCAACACTGCCTTTGGGGATCTACAGCAGATGGAGCATCATGTATCTTTTTCCCTGAAGGGGTCAGAAACACCTGTGTCTAGGAAATGTGCCAAGGAAGCACAGAAAAAGGCAATATTTTATTTTAAACGAGGGAAACTTTGGAAAAGTCAGATTTAACAGAGCTGGCATTAAACATGCACACGCCGGTGAGGGTAAATGTGTGTGTCTGAATGCAGTGGTACATGACTGCACTTCAGAAACTATATAAAATCATATCAAGAAATGAAGTCTGCACCATTTAAGAGGAATATATCAGAGCAATGTAACATGTACAGCCATTGTTACTTCCCTGCCCTTATCAGTCTGTGGTAAAGTCATTCTTCAACCAAACCCTGAGGATTTAATCCTGCCTTTGTGATAGCACAGAAAGGATATTTGCCACTGTTTTAAGCAGTAGTCCTGCTTCCAGTAGAGAGCTTTTCCAGCTGAGCCTGTATTTTGTAGACAGCAATCAGCTTCCCCACTTTAATGAATGCATTGGTCGGAGGCAAGAGGCATAAATGTTGCAGGACTTCTGAAGACATGTATCACTCTCCTGCACTGCTAGTAGCACAGGCAATTGTATTTGGGTTTTTTTCCCCAAAAGCTGCTAATTGTTAGCTATGGCAAAACGGTGATAAATCACCCTGAATGAAGAATTCAGTGAACAAAGCAAGCAGCAGAATCTGTTTAATGAAGCACTCCTTCACTTTTGGTACAGCCTGGCCAGTTCATAACATCACCTCCCCAGTGACATGTTTTGCAGAGTGCTAATTAATGGCTGAGGTCTCAGCTCGGTGCTCGGTGCCACAATCTGGAGTATGTTGTAATCACTGCATTGCACACACTGGTGCATGTGTGTGCCTGCATGTGCAGGAGAGAGGAGGCAGCTCATTAACACAGCAATAGCGGCCCATGGCACACAGGAGAAATCCAGGGTTGCTTTCTTACCCCAATCTGGCCTCTGCTGCTGTGTTGGTGCAGGATGGGAATGTTTGCAGAGCAGTTGGCTTGGAGATAGGGTCAGGATAAGGTTGGGGTGAGTAAGAAGTGGAACAACCGTATCCTGGGCTGCATCAAAAGAAGCGTGATTAGCAGGCTGAAGGAGCTGATCCTGCCCCTCTACACTGCTCTCATGAGACCCCACCTGTAGTATTGTGTACAGGTCTGGTGTCCTCAACACGAGATGGACATGGAGCTTCTGGAGCAAGTCCAGGAGGCTACGAGGATGATCAGGGGCTGGAGCACCTCCCATATGAAGATAGGCTGAGAAAGTTGGGGCTGTTCAGCCTGGGGAAGAGAAGGCTGCGTGGAGAAGGGGGCCTACAAGGATACTGGCGAGGGACTCTT